>JAODAL010021350.1:0-67277 GCA_025379985.1 Phyllomedusa bahiana | reverse complement strand
GGCTGCCCGTATTCGGGGTCTCCCATATTTGGTTTGGCGCCTTTTTTGGGGTCTCCTCTTATTTAGTGGCTCCCTTGTATTCGGGGTCTCCTCTTTATTTGGTGGCGCCCTGTTTTTTCGGGGTTCTCCTCTATTTTTGTGGCTCCCCTTGTATTCGGGTCTCCTCTTTTTTTTGGGTGGATCCCTGTATTCGGGTCCCCCTATATTTGGGTGGATCCTTGTACTTGCCGCCCCCTTAAATTTTTTTGTGGTCCTTTGTATTGGGGGGTCTCCTTATATTTTTTGGGCGCCCGTATTCGGGGTCTCCTTTATTTGGTGGATGCCTTGTATTCGGGGTCTCCTCTATATTTGGTGGCTACCTTGTATTCGGGGTCTCCTCTATATTTGGTGACTGCCTTGTATTCGGGGTCTCCATTATATTTGGGGGTCTCCCCTATACTCCAGGGTCTCCTCTGTATCCGGGGGGCTCCCTATGACCTGACGGTCGGGGCTATTTGGGGGTCTCCTTTATACGCGGCGATCTTCCATATATCCGGTGGCTCCGTTATATTTTGGGTCTCTTCTGTACCTGGAGGAGTCTCCTTTATATTCTTGGGTCCCCCCATTTTGGGGGTCTCCTCCTACGGGGGGCTCTCTTATATGGGGGGGGAGGGGTTGTCTTTATCGGGGGGGAAGGGGGGGTTCCCTCTAATTTTCTGGGGGGGCCTCTTATATGGGGGGGGCCTATACCGGGGGCTCCCTTAAATTTGGGGGTCTCCCCTGTATCCGGGCTCTCTACTATCCGGGGGGGGTGCAATCTTATATCCAGGGGGGGCTCTCTTATATTCGGGGTGGGGAGGCAATCTTATATTCGAGGGGGCTCTCTTATATCTGAGGGAGGTTCTCTTATATCCGAGGGGCTCTGTTTTGCCAACTATTTGTGTGGGGTCGCATACGGCTTTAAAGAAGGCAACATCCAATGCTTTATTTACTTTAGTATATGAAGAATCTATGATTATATACCAACTACAAGAAGATAGTGTGATATTGTATATACTTTAGCATAATATAGATTATAAAGGCAAGGCACGCATAGTATGGATTACAAATACTTACATCACATCTATATATGGGTCAAAGCTTCACCAGGAATCTTATCAGCATCATCTATCGGCATCAGCTGGTAACACGGACCAGCGAAGATAGAGAGATAATTCTGAGATCCACACCGTGCACAGGTGCCCCATATACAGGTTCCAAGCTCCACCAGGAATCTATCAGCATCATCTATCGCATCAGCTGGTAACACGTCCAGCGAAGATTAAGATTAATCCTGAGATCCACACCGTGCACGGGTGCCCCCATATACAGGTCCAAGCTCCACCAGGAATCTTATCAGCATCATCTATCGGCATCAGCTGGTAACACGGACCAGCGAAGATAGAGACATAATTCTGAGATCTACACCGTGCACAGGTGCCCCCATATACAGGTCCAAGCTCCACCAGGAATCTTATCAGCAACATCTATCCGGCAATCAGCAGGTAACACGACCAGCGAAGATAGAGAGATAATCCTGAGATCCACACCGTGCACAGGTGCCCCCATATACAGGTCCAAGCTCCACCAGGAATCTTATCAGCATCATCTCTCGGCATCAGCTGGTAACACGGACCAGCGAAGATAGAGAGTTAATCCTGAGAACCACACCGTGCACAGGTTGCCCCCATATACAGTCCAAGCTTTCACCAGAATCTTAATCCAGCTTCATCATCTGTAACATCAGCTGGGAGAAGCGGCCAGCGAAGATAGAGAGATATCACTGTGATCCACACCGTGCACAGGTGCCCCCATATACAGGTCCAAGCTCCACCAGGAATCTTATCAGCATCATCTATCGGCATCAGCTGGTAACACGGACCAGCGAAGATAGAGAGATAATCCTGAGATCCACACCCGTGCAACAGATCCCCCATATACAGGTCCAAGCCTTCAGCCCCCCCCAGGAATCTTATCACATCATCTATGGCATCACCTGGTAACACGGACCAGCGAAGATAGAGAGTTAATCCTGAGATCCACACCGTGCACGGGTGCCCCCATATACAGGTCCAAGCTCCACCAGGAATCTTATCAGCATCATCTATCGGCATCAGCTGGTAACACGGACCAGCGAAGATAGAGAGATAATCCTGAAGAGCCCACACCGTGCACAGGTGCCCCCATATACAGGTCCAAGCTTCACCAGGAATCTTATCAGCATCATCTATCGGCATCAGCTGGTAACACGGACCAGCGAAGATAGAGAGTTAATCCTGAGATCCACACCGTGCACAGGTGCCCCCATATACAGGTCCAAGCTCCACCAGGAATCTTATCAGCATCATCTATCGGCATCAGCTGGTAACACGGACCAGCGAAGATAGAGATATTCCTGAGATCCACACCGTGCACAGGTGCCCCCATATACAGGTCCAAGCTCCACCAGGAATCTTATCAGCATCATCTATCGGCATCAGCTGGTAACACGGACCAGCGAAGATAGAGAGATAATCCTGAGATCCACACCGTGCACAGGTGCCCCCATATACAGGTCCAAGCTTCACCAGGAATCTTATCAGCTTCATCTATGCGTAACATCAGCTGGGAGAAGCGGTCAGCGAAGATAGAGAGATATTCCTGAGATTGACACCTTTCACGGGTGCCCCCATATAAAGGTCCAAGCTACACCAGGAATCTTATCAGCATCATCTATCGGAATCAGCTGGTAACACGGACCAGCGAAGATAGAGATATTACTGAGATCCACACCGTGCACAGGTGCCCCCATATACAGATGCAAGCTTCACCAGGAATCTTATCAGCTTCATCTATCTGTAACATCAGCTGGGAGAAGCGGCCAGCGAAGATAGAGAGATAATCCTGAGATCCACACCGTGCACGGGTGCCTCCATATACAGGTCCAAGCTCCACCAGGAATCTTATAAGCAGCATCTATCGGCATCAGCTGGTAACACGGAACCAGCAAGATAGAGATATTCCTGAGATCCACACGTGCACGTGCCCCAATACAGGTCCAAGATCCACCATTATTCTTATCTGCATCATCGATCGGAATCAGCGTGTAACACGGACCAGCGAAGATAGAGATATTCCTGAGATCCACACCGTGCACAGGTGCCCCCATAAAATTAAAAAAAAAAAAAAATAAATAAAAAAAAAAAAGAAAAAAAAAATACCAGTCCAGCTCCACCAGGAATCTTATCATCATCATCTATCGGCATCAGGTGGTAAGACGGACGAGCGAAGATAGAGATATTCCTGAGATCCACACCGTGCACAGGTGCCCCCATATACAGGTCCAAGCTCCACCAGGAATCTTATCAGCTTCATCTATCTGTAACATCAGCTGGGAGAAGCGGCCAGCGAAGATACAGATATTCCTGGGATACTACACTGTGGCAGCGAGGTGTCCCTCTATAGCCCACAGGTCCATCTACTTCTAACTTCGCAGCAAACTTTCTCAGCATTATATCTACTTGAAAACAAATGCCTGGGTAACCAAGTGTTACGCAAGCGGACAGATCAGTACTTTTCCAGTATAGGGCCTCCCTCCTTCGAATGGCCAGTTCTTAAGAGGTTAACCTGGCACTGGAAAAATCCATGACTTGATGCTGAACACCCCAACCAGAACACCTGGGGTTCCCATGATTACTCTCTAACCATGCTGGGTAGTATTATCTCAGTTACAGCATTCCCAAAACAACGAGGCCCTGATAACACCCCTCTGTGTCTATATGCACTGCTTCTCAGCTACAAGAAGTTAGGAAAGTTACAGCTTAAGATCTATAATTCTTAAAGAGATACTGACAATATGGATTCCGGATGGTCAATAAATCTCTTAGCACTACAGGCTCTCTTATATCCGGGGGGGGGGGGGGGCTTATATCCGGGGGGGGCTCTCTTATATCCGGGGAGGTTCACTTATATCCGGGGGGGGCTCTCTTATATCCGGGGGGGGGGCTCTCTTATATCCGGGGGGGGCTCTCTTATATTCGGGGAGGAACACTTATATCCGGGGGGGCTCATTTATATCCGGGGGGGCTCTCTTATATCCCGGGGGCTCTCCTTATATCCGGGGGAGGATCCCTTATATACGGGGGGGCTCTCTTATATCCAGGGGGGCTCTCTTATATTCCGGGCAGGGGGCTCTCTTATATCCGGGGGGGATCATTTATATCCGGGGGGGCTCTCTTATATTCAGGGGGGCTCTCTTATATTCAGGGGGGGTTTCTCTTATATCCGGGGGGGCTCTCTTATATCCGGGGTGGGGGGTTCTCTTATATCCGGGGGGGCTCTCTTATATCCGGGGGGGCTCTCTTATATTCTGGGCGGGGGGGTTCTCTTATATCCGGGGGCGGGTTCTCTTATATTCGGGGGGGTTTCTCTTATATCGGGGGGGGGGGGGCTCTCTTATATCCGGGGTGGGGGGCTCTCATATCCGGGGGGGGCTCTCTTATATCTGGGAGGGGGCACTCTTATATCAGGTGGGGTTTTTTTATATCGGGGGGGGGTTCTCTTTTCCGGGGGGGGGTTCTCTTTATCCGGGGGGGGGGCTCTCTTATATGCGGGAGGGGGCGCTCTTATATTCGGGGGGGCTCTCTTATATCCAGGGGGTGGTTCTCTTATATCGGGGGGGGGGGGGGGAGGGGGTTCTCTTATATCCGGGGGGGCGGTCTTATATTCGGGGCGGGGGGGTTCCTTTATCCGGGGGGGGGTTTTCTCTTATATTCGGGGGCTCTCTTATATCCGGGGGGGGGCTCTCTTATATTGGGGGCGGGTTTCTCTTATTTGGGGGGGGTTCTTTATACCCGGGGGGGTTCTTATATCAGGGGGGCTCTTTTATATTCGGGGGAGGGGGCTTTTATATCCGGGGAGCTCCTTATGGGGGGGGGCTTTTTTTAATTCAGGGGGGTCTTTTAATTTTCAGGGGGGTTTCTCTTATTGGGGGGGCTTCATACCGGGGTGGGGGGTTCTCTTATATCCGGGGGGGCTCTCTTATATTCGGGGCGAGGGGTTCTCTTATATCCGGGGGCGGGTTCTTTTATATCCGGGGGCTCTCTTATATCCGGGGTGGGGGGCTCTCTTATATCCGGGGGGGGGGGGGGCCTCTCTTATATCCGGGGGGGCTCTCTTATATCTGGGGGCGGGTTCTCTTATATCTGGGGGCGGGTTCTCTTATATCCGGGGGGGCTCTCTTTTTTTCCCGGGGAGGGGGCCTCTATACCAGGGGGGGGACATTTATATCCGGGGGGCTCTCTTATATTCGGGGAGGGGTTTCTTATATCGGGGGGGGGGTTTTTATACGGGGAGGGGGCTTTTATTTTGGGGGGGGGGGGCTCTTTCATGGGGGGCGGGTTCTCTTTACCCGGGGGGGGGCTCTTTTTATATTGGGGTCCCCAATGTTTTCTTACATCTGGGGGGGCTCTCTTATATCCGGGGGGGTTCGTTTTACATGGGGGGGGCTTCTTATATCCGGGGGGGGGTTCCTTAATCGGGGGGCTCTCTTATATCCGGGGGGGGGGGGGGTGCAATCCCATATCTGGGGGGTATCTCTTATATCCGGGGGGGGGGGGGGGAGGGCGGTGCAATCTTTATCCGAGGGGGGGGGGGAATCTTATACCCGGGGGGGGCCCTTTATATCCGGGGCAGGTTCTTTATATCCGGGGGGGGATCTTTATATCGGGGGGGGGGGTTTTTTATACCCGGGGGGGGCTTTTATACCCCGGGGTGGGGGGGGGGGGCGGCAATTTTATATCTGGGGGCGGCTCTCTGATATCCGGGGGGGGGGGGGGGAATGTTTTAACCACGGGGGGGGGGGAGCTTTTATATCCGGGGGGGCTCCCTTATATTTGGGGGGGCTCTCCGTGACCCGGCTGTTGGGGATATTTGGGGGTTCCCCTATATTTGGGGGTGTCCTCTTATATCCTGGGGGCTTTTATATTAGAGGGTTCTCCCTTATATCTGGGGGTCTCCCCTGTTCCCGGGGGGCTCTCCCTTATATTCTGGGGTCTCTCTTTTGTTGGGGGTCTCCTCTATATTCGGGGGTCTCCCCTATATTCTGGGGTTTCCTCTATATTTGGGGGTCTTCTCTGTTCCGGGGGGGGGGCTCTCCCTTATATCTGGGGGTCTCCTCTATATTCGGGGGTCTCCTCTGTATCGGGGGGGGGGAATCCCTTATATTCTGGGGTGTCCTTTATATTCTGGGGTCTACTCTATATTCTGGGGGTCTCCCCTATATTCTGGGGTCTCCCCTGTTCCCGGGGTGATCTCTTATATTGGGGGGCTCTCTTATGTTGCGGGGGCTCCCTTATATTCGGGGGTCTCCTCTGTTCCCGGGGGGGGGGGGGGCTCTCCCTTATATCTGGGGGTCTCCCATATATTATGGGGTCTCCTCTGTATCGGGGGGGGGGGTCGGGGGAACCCCTTATATTCTGGGGTCTCTATATTCGGGGGTCTCCTCTTTTCCCCGGGGGGGGGGGGGCTCTCCCTTATATCTGGGGGTCTCCCATATATTCTGGGGTCTCCGCTGTATCGGGGGGGGGGGAATCCCTTATATTCTGGGTCTCTATATTGGGGGGTCCCCTCTTTTCCCCGGGGGGGAGTTTCCCCTTTTATTGGGGGTCTCCTTGTTCCCCGGGGGGGCTCCCCCTTAAAATTGGGGGTTCCCATATATTTTGGGGTTTCCCCTCTGTATCGGGGGGGGGGGGGGGAATCCCTTATATTCTGGGGTCTCCTCTGTATCGTAGGGGGGGGATCCCTTAATTTGGGGTCCCCTTGAAATGGAGGGGGGCTCTCCCTTATTTTTCGGGGGGTTTTAAATTTTGGGGGGTTTTTTAAAATTTTTTTGGGGGTTCTTTTATTTGGGGGGTTTTTCCCTTTCCCCATACCCCCCTTCCTACCAACCCCTTTTTAATTTTTCCTTTACCAAATTTTAAAGAAAAAAAACCCCTTTATTAATTTTTAAATTTCCCTTTCCCCCCCCCCCTTTTTCCCAATCAAACCCCCTAACTCACCCCTTTCCTTCCCCCTTTTTCCCCCCCCCCTTCCCCCAATCCCCCCCAAAAAACTTTTTAAAAAATTTTTTACCCCCCGGCCTTTCCCAAAAAAAAACCCCCCATTCTTCTTCCCTTCCCAAGGTGTCCCCCGGGGGCCCCCTTTTCCCCCCCCTTTTTTTTTCGGAACCGTGCCATTTGGCCTTTTTTTTTGCCCCCCCAAACCCAAAAAGGGCCCCCCCCATTGTTTCTCCAACCCCCGGTGGCCAAAAACCCCCCCCCCAAAAAACCCCCCAAATTTAAAATTTTTTAAAAAACCCAAAAAACCCCCCCCCCTCAAACCCCCCCCTTTTTCATTACCCTTTTTTTCAGAACCAGACCCCCCGGGGAGAAACGTCATCGCCATCAAAGGTGGGGCAACGGGGGGGGGACCGAAGGGGGGGGGGGCCCCCGGGGGGGACCAAAGAGAGGGGCGGAGGAGAGAGGGGAGAGAGACGGGGGGACCAAAGAGAGGGGGCCGGGGGAGAGAGAGAGAGGACCCGGGGGGGGACCAAAGAGGAGAGCCGGGGGGGGCCCAAAAGAGAGAGAGGGGGGGGGGACCAAAGAGGGGAGAGCCGGGGGGGGGAGGAGAGAGGGGCCGGGGGGGGGACAAAAAACCAAAAGAAAAGAGCCGGGGGGGGGCCCAAAAGGAAAAGAGACCCGGGGGGGGGACCAAAAGAGAGAGAGCCGGGGGGGGCCCCAAAGAGAGGACCCGGGGGGGACCAAAGAGGGAGGGGGGGGGGGGGGGGCCCAAAGGGGAAAGAGACCGGGGGGACCGAAAAGAGGGGGGGCACGGGGGGGACAAAGTGGAGGGCGCCGGAGGAGAGGAGAAGGGGGGGGACCAAAGAAAAGGGCGCCGGGGGGAGATGGGGGAGAGAGCCGGGGGGGGACCAAAGAGAGAGAGCCGGGGGGGGACCAAAGAGAGAGAGCCGGGGGGGGACCAAAGAGAGAGAGCCGGGGGGGGACCAAAGAGAGAGAGCCGGGGGGGGGACCAAGAGAGAGGGGGGGGGCCCAAAGAGAGAAAAGCCGGGGGGGGGGGGCCCAAAGAGGGGGAAAACCCCGGGGGGGGAAAACCAAAAGAGGGGAGGCGGGAGGAGAAAAAGAGAGAGGGCCGGGGGCCCCAAAAAAAGAGGGCCCCGGGGGGTTGAGGAGAGAGAGAGCCGGGGGGCCCCAAAAAAGGAGGGCCCCCGGGGGGAAGAGGGGGGAGGAGGGGGGGCCCAAAAGAGGGGGGGCCCCCGGGGGAAAAAGAGAGGAGAGAGCCGGGGGGACCAAAGAGAGGGCGCCGGGGGGACCAAAGAGAGAGAGCCGGGGGGGCCCCAAAGGGGAGAGACCCGGGGGGGCCCGAAAAAGGAGGGCGCCCGGGGGGGCCCAAAAGGAGGGGGGCCCCGGGAGGAGAGAGAGAGAGACGGGGGGACCAAAGAGAGGGCGCCGGAGGAGAGAGAGAGAGAGCCGGGGGGACCAAAGAGAGAGAGCCGGGGGGGCCCCAAATTTGAGAGGGGAACCGGGGGGGGGAAACCAAAGAGAGGGGGCCCCGGGGGGGGCCAAAGAGAGGAGCCGGGGGGGGCCCAAAGAGAAAAGAGGGGGGGGGGGCCCAAAGGAGAGAGCCGGGGGGCCCGGGAAAAGGAGGGGCCCCCGGGGGGGGACCAAAGACGAGGGCCCCCGGAAAGGAGAGAGAGAGAGAGGGGGGACCAAAGAAGGGGGCCCCGGGGGGGGGGACCAAAGAGGGGGCCCCCGGGGGGAGAGGAGGGAAGGGGGGGGACCAAAAGAGAGGGGGGCCCGGGGGGGGCCCAAAGAGCGGGGGCGCCGGGGGAAAGAGGAGGGGAGAGGGGGGGGACCAAAGAGAGAGAGCCGGGGGGACCAAAGAGAGAGAGCCGGGGGGACCGAAGAGAGGGCGCCCGGGGAGGGGCCAAAAAGGGGGGCCCCGGGGGGGAGAGAGAGGAAGGGGGGGCCCCAAAAAAGCGGGGCCCGGGGGGGGGGGAGAGAGAGAGAGGGGGGGGGCCCAAAAAAGGGGGGGGGGGTGGGGCCCCGGGGAGGAGAGAGAGGACCCGGGGGGCCCAAAGAGGAGAGACCCGGGGGGGACCAAAGAGGGGGCCCGGGGGGCCCAAAAGAAAAGGGGCCCCGGGGGGGAGAGAGAGAGAGCCGGGGGGACCAAAGAGAGGGCGCCGGGGGAGAGAGAGAGAGCCGGGGGGACCAAAGAGAGGGCGCCGGGGGGGAGGGGGGAGGGGAGGGGGTGGGGGGCCCAAAGAGAGGGCCCCGGGGGGAGAGGGAGAGGAGCCCGGGGGGGACCAAAGTGGGGGGGCCGGGGGGTTGAGAAAAGAGAGGGGTCGGGGGACCAAAAAAAGGGGGGGCCCCGGGGAAGGACCAAAGAAAGGGGGCGGGCGGGGGGGACCAAAGAGAGGGCGCCGGAGGAGGGGAGAGAGGAGGGGGGGACCAAAAAGAGGGCGCCGGGGGAGAAAAGGAGAGAGTCGGGGGGCCCCAAACAAAAGGGCCCCGGGGGAAAGGAAAAAGGAGGGGGCCCCGGGAGGGGCCCCCGGGGAGAGAGAGGGGCCCCGGGGGGGCCCGGGGGAGAGAGGGCGCCGGGGGGACCGGAGAGAGAGGGCGCCGGAGTGGGGGACCGGGGAGAGAGGGGGCCCCGGGGGGACCGGAGAGAGAGGGCGCCGGGGGGGGAAACCGGGAGAGGAGGGCCCCGGGGGGGCCCGGGAGGAGAGGGCGCCGGGGGGGACCAAAGAGGGGGCGCCGGGGGGCTGCAGAACCAGATCCGCGAGCACGTCATCGCCATCGAAGGTGAGCAACGCTGGGGGGGACCGAAGAGAGGGCGCCGGGGGGACCAAGAGGGGGGGCCCCGGGAAGGGAAGGGGAAAAGACCCTGGGGGGGACCAAAAAAACGGGGCCCCGGGGGAGAGAGGGAGCCCGGGGGGGACCAAAGAGAGGGCGCCGGGGGAGAGAGCCGGGGGGACCAAAGAGAGGGCGCCGGGGGAGAGAGAGAGAGCCGGGGGGACCAAAAAAAAGGGGGCCCGGGGGGGAAAAGGGGGGGCCCCGGGGGGCCCCCCCCCAAAAAGAGGGGGGCCGGGGGGGGAGAGGGAAGACCCGGGGGGCCCAAAAGTGAGGGGCCGGGGGAAGAGAGGAGACCCGGGGGGGGCCCAAAGGGGGAAAAGGGGGCCGGGAGGAGGATGAGAGGTGGGGGGGGCCCAAAAAGAGAGGGGCCGGGGGAGAGAGTTTGAGGGGCCGGGGGCCCAAAGAGAGGGGCCCGGAGGGAGGGGGAGGGGGGAAAGAGGGGGCCGGGGGTGGGGGGGGGACCAAAAAAGGGGCCCCGGGGGAAAAGAGAGGGGAGAGGGGGGGGGCACAGAGAGGGGAGGGGGGCCGGGGGGCCCCCGGGAGGGGAGAGGGGGAACCCGGGGGCCAAAAGAGGGGGGGGAGGGAGGGGGGGGACCAAAAAAGAGGGGCCGGGGGAGGGAGAGGACCCGGGGGGACCAAAGAGGAGGGCGCGGGGGGAGGGGGAGAGAAGCGGGGGGCCCAAAAGGGGAGGGCGCCGGGGGAGGAGAGAGAGCCGGGGGGCCCCAAAAGGGGGGGGAGGGGGCCGGGGGAAGAGGGGGGGGGAGAGCCGGGGGGGACCAAAGAGAGGGGGGCCGGGGGGGAAAAGGGGAGGGGGGCCGGGGAGAGGGGAGAGAGGGGGGCACAGGGGAGAGGGGAGAGAGGGGGGCCGGGGGGGGGGGAAAAAAAGGAGGGCGCCGGGGGGGGAGGGGGGGGGGGCCCAAAGGAGGGGCCGGGGGGAGTGGGGAGGGGCCAAAGGGGGCGGGCGGGGGGGGAGACCCGGGGGGACCAAAAAAGGGGGGGGGCCCCGGGGGGAGAGGGGGGGGCCCAAGAGAGGGGGGGGGGGGGGGAAAAAGAGAGGGGGAGGGAAAAAGATGAGGGGGGGGGGGGGGGGGAAATTGGTTTTAGGAGAGAAAGGGGGGAATTTTTTTTTTACCAAAAAAACCCCCCCCCAAAATTTTTTTTTTTTTTTTTTTAAAAAAAAAAAAACCCCAAAAAAAAAAAAACCCCCCTTTTTTTTTTTTTTTTGGGACCAAAAAACCCAAAAAAAAAAAAAAAAAAAAAGGGCCCGGGGGAAAAAAAAAAAAAGAGAGGAGAGCCGGGGGCCACAAAATTTTTTTTAAAAAGGGGCGGGGAGAGCCCGGGGAAAAGAAGGGGGGAAAAAAGGGGATTCCCCTTTAGGGAGGCCGGGGGGCCCAAAGGGGGGCGGGGGGAAGGAGAGACCCGGGGGGAAAAAAGAGGGGCCCAGAGGGGAACCCGGGGGGGAAAAGGGGAGAGGGGGGGACCGGGGAAAGGAAAAAGCCGGGGGGAAAAGAGACCCGGGGGAAAAAAAAACCAAAAAAGGGGACGGGAAGGAAAAGATGAACCCACCAAAAACCAAGGGGGGGAAAAAACCCTACCCCCTTTACCGGGGGGAAAAACCCTTTAAAAAACCCCTTTGTTTTAAAAAAAACCACCAAAAAACGGGGGGGGAAAAAATTTAAACTCCTTTTTTCCCTTTTTTTCCCTTTTTTTTCCCCCCAAAACCTTCCCCCACCCCCCTTTTCCCCTTTTTTCCCAAAACCCAAAAAACCCCACCCCAAATCAAAAAAAAACACCCAAAAAAAAAAATACATTTTTTTTTTTCCCCCCACCCCAAACCCCAAAAACCCCGCCCCCCCCCCCCAAAAAAGCCCCCCAAAAATTTTTTCCCCCTTTTTTTTCCCCCCCCCAAAACCCCCCCCCCCTTTTTTTTTCCCCCCCCCCCCCAAAAAAACCCCCCAAAAAAAACACCCCCCAAAACCCTTACCCCAAAAAAACCCCCCCCCTTTTTTTTTGGGCCCCCGGGAAAAAACCCCCCCAAAAAAAACCCCCCCACGGAAAAAACCCCCCAAAAAAAACAAACCCCAAAAACCCCCCCACCCCCAAAAAAAACAACCCCACCCCCCCCAAAACCCCCCCCAAAAACCCCCCCAAAAATTTTTTTAAAACCCCACTTTTTTTTAAAAAAAACACCCAAAAAATTTAACCCCCCCACGCCAAAAAAAGAAAGAAACCCGGGCAAAGAAAAAAAAACGCCCAAAAAAAAAAGGCCGCCCAAAAAAACCCAGCCCCGGGGAAAAGGGGAAACCCCCAAAAATCCCGGGAAAGAAGCCCCCGGGGGAAAGGGGAAAAGGGAGACCCGGGCCCGGGGAAAGAAAGGAGGAGAGGGGGGAAGAAGAGAAAGGCCCCGGGGAAAAAAAGAAGACCCGGGGGAAAGAGAGAGAGGGACAGGAGGGGGAGAAGAAGAGGGGGGGAAAAGGGGAAGAGGAGGGCCCCCGGGGGAGAGAGAAAAGGAGAGGAAGGGGGAAAGTGGGGAAAGGACACGGGGGAAAGAAAAGGAGAGAGGGGGGCAGGGGGAAAGAGGGGAGAGAAAAGAAGCACGGGGGGGAAAAGAGAGAGAGAGAGGGGCACGCCGGGGGAAAAAAGGAGAGGGGAGAGAGCAGGGGGAAAGAGAGAGAGAGGGGGCCCCCCGGGGAAAAAAGAGAGGGGGAGACCCACGCCGGGGAAAGAGAGAGAGAGAGAGCACGCCGGGGAAAGAGAGAGAGAGAGAGCACGCCGGGGAAAGAGAGAGAGAGAGAGAGCACGCCGGGGAAAGAGAGAGAGAGAGGGGCACGGGGAAAAAAGGGAGAGAGGAAAAGGGGGTGAAGAAAAAAGGGGCCCCCCCCCCCCCCCCCCCCCAAAAAAAACCCCCGGGGGGGGGAAAAGAGAGGGAAGAAGAGAGCAAAAAAAAAACCCCCCCCCCCCCAAAAAGAGGAGAGAGAGAGCCGGGGAAGAGGGGGAAGAGGAGAGCACCCCGGGGGGAAAGAAAGAGAGAGGGGGGGGGGCCACGCCGGGGAAAGAGAGGGGAGAGAGAGGGCACCCCGGGGGAAAGAGGAGAGAGAGAAAAGCACCCCGGGGAAAAAAGAGAGAGAGAGAGAGAGCCCGCCGGGGAAAGAGAGAGAGAGAGAGAGCACGCCGGGGAAAGAGAGAGAGGGGGAGAGAGCACGCCGGGGAAAGGAGAGAGAAGGGGGAGCACCCCGGGGGAAAGAGAGAGAGAGGAGAGCCCCGCCGGGGAAAAAAAAGAGGGGAGAGAGCACGCCGGGGGAAAGAGAGAGAGAGGAGGCACCCCGGGGAAAGAGAGGAGAGAGAGGGAGCACGCGGGGAAAGGGGAGGAGAGAGAGAGACCCCCGGGGAAAAAGAGAGGGGAAGGGGAGAGGGGAGCACCCCGGGGGAAAGAGGAGGAGAGAGAGAGCCCCGCCGGGGGGAAAGAGAGAGAGAGGGGAGGGGGCAGGGCCGGGGAAAGAGAGAGAGGAGAGAGCACGCCGGGGAAAAGGAGAGAAAAGAGAAGCACGCCGGGGAAAAGAGAGGGGAGAAAAGAGAGCACCCCGGGGGGAAAAGAGAGAGAAAAGGGAGCCCCCGGGGAAAAGAAGAGAGAAGGAGAGAGCACCCCGGGGGAAAGAGGAGAGAGAGGAGCACGGGGGGGGGGGGAGAGAGAGAGAGAGCACGCCGGGGAAAGAGAGAGAGAGAGCACGCCGGGGAAAGAGAGAGAGAGGGGAGCACGGGGGAGAGAGAGAGAGAGAGGGGAGCACGGGGGGAGAGAGAGAGAGAGAGAGAGAGGCACCCCCGGGGAAAGAGAGGGAGGAGGGGAAGACCCCGGGGGAAAGAGGGGAGAGAGAGAGGACGCCGGGGAAAGAGAGAAGGGGAGGGGGCACCCCGGGGGGAAAAGAGAGAGAGAGAAAAGAAACGGGGGAAAGAGAGAGAGAGAGGGGCACCCCGGGGGAAGAGAGAGGGGGAGAGAGCACCCCGGGGAAAAGGAGAGAGAGGAGGGGCACGCCGGGGAAAAGAGGAGGGGAGGGGGCCCCCCGGGGGGAAAAGGGAGAGAGAGAGGGGCACCCCGGGGAAAAGGGGAGAGGAGAGAGGGACCCACGCCGGGGGAAAAGAGAAGAGAGAGAGAAGCACCCCGGGGAAAAGGGAGAGAGAGAGGGGAAGAGAGGCACCCGGGGAAAGAGAGAGAGAGAGAGAGCCCCCGGGAAAAAAGGGGAGAGAAAAGGGGGAGCACGCCGGGGGAAAAAGGGGAGAGAGGAGGCACCCCGGGGGGAAAAAAGAGAGAGAAGCCCCCGGGGGAAAGGAAAGGGGAGAGAGGGGCCCCACGCCGGGGAAAAGGGGAAAGGGGAAAAGGAGAGAGGAGAGCACCCCGGGGGAAAGAGAGGGGGAGAGAGAGGCCGGGGGAAAAGAGAAAAGGAGGAGAACGGGGGGACAGAGAGAGAGAGAGAGAAGCACGCCGGGGAAAGGAGAGAGGAGGGGGGAAAGAGAGAGAGGGGAAAGGGGGCCGGGGGGAAAGAGGGAGGAGAGAGAGAGAGAGCACGCCGGGGAAGAGAGGAGGGGGGAAGAGAGACAGAGCACGCCGGGGAAGAGAGAGAGAGAGAGAAACCCCGGGGGGAAAGAGGAGAGAAAAGGCCCCCGGGGGAAAAGGGGAGAGAGAAAAGCACCCCGGGGGAAAGGAGAGAGAGAGAGCGGGAAAGGAGAGAGAGAGAGACCCACAACCGGGGAAAGAGAGAGAAAAGGAGCACCCGGGGAAAAGGGGAGGGGAGAGAGGGGGCACCCCGGGGAAAAGAGAGAAGAGAGAAAAGGAAGGCCGGGGGGGAAAAGGGAGAGAGAGAGAGCACGCCGGGGAAAGAGAGAGAGAGAGAGAGAGCACGCCGGGGAAAGAGAGAGAGAGAGCACGCCGGGGAAAGAGAGAGAGAGGAGGGGGGCAGGGGGGGGAAAAGGGGTGAGGAGGAGCACCCCGGGGAAAGAGAGGAGAGAGGCACGCCGGGGAAAGAGAGAGAGAGGGGGGAAAGGGGGGCACGCGGGAAGAGAGAGAGAGGGGCCCCCGGGGGGAAAGGGGAAAGAGAAGAGAGCGCCCGCCGGGGAAAGAGAGAGAGAGAGCACGCCGGGGAAAAAAGAGAGAGAGAGAGCACGCCGGGGGGAAGAGAGAGAGAGAGGGCACCCCGGGGGGAAAGAGAGGGGAGAGGAGAGAGCAAAGGGGGGGAAACGAGGGAGGGGAGAGAGGGTGCAGGGCCGGGGAAAAGAAAAGGAGAGAGAGGAGCACCCCGGGGGAAAGAGAGGGAGAGAGCACCCCGGGAAAGAGAGAGAGAGGGGAAACACCGGGGAAAGAGGAGAGAGAGACCCGGGCCGGGGGAAAGAGAGAGGGGGGAAAGGAGAGAGGGGCACGCCGGGGAAAGAGAGAAAAGAGAGGAGAGGCCGCCGGGGAAAAAAAGGAGAGAGAGAGCACCCCGGGGGAAGAGAGAGAAGAGGAGACCCCGGGGAAGGAGAGAGAGGGGCCACCCCGGGGAAAAGAAAAGAGAAAAGAGAGCACGCCGGGGAAAGAGAGAGAGAGAGAGAGCACGCCGGGGAAAGAGAGAGAGAGAGAGAGCACGCCGGGGAAAGAGAGAGAGAGAAGGAGCCCCCCGGGGAAAAAGGAGAAAAGGGGGAGAGCACCGGGGGGGAAAGAAAAGGAGAAGAGAGAGCACGAGGGGAAAGGAGAGAGAGAGAGACCCCGGGGAGAGAGGGGGAGAGAGAGACCCCGGGGAGAGAGAGAGAGAGAGAGAGACCCCCGGGGAAAAAAATGAGGGGAGGAGAGCCCCGGGGAAAGAGAGGAGAGAGAGCACCCCGGGGGAAGGGTTTGAGAGAGAGAGCCCCCGGGAAAGAAAAGAGGAGAGAGAGCAGGGGGAAAGAGAGGGGGGGAGAGCACGCCGGGGAAAGAGAGAGAGAGAGCACGCCGGGGAAAGAGAGGGGAGAGAGAGCAGGGGGGGGGAAAGGGGAGAGAGAGAGAGCACGCCGGGGGAAGGAGAGAGAAAAGGGGGAAACCCCGGGGAAAGAGAGAGAGGGGGGGAAGGAGGGGCACGGGGGGAAAAGGAGAGAAAAGAGAGAGCAGGGCCGGGGAAAGAGAGAGAGGGGAGAGCACGGGGGAAAAGAGAGAGAGGAGGCACGGGGGGGGAAAAGGGAGGAGAGGGGAGAGCACCCCGGGGGGAAAGAAAAAGAGAGAGAGAGCACGGGGGGAAAGAAAGAGAAAAGGGGAGAGAGAGGAGCACGGGGGGAGAGAGAGAGAGAGGGGAGCACGGGGAGAGAGAGAGAGAGAGGAGCACCCCGGGGGGGAAAAAGAGAGGAGAGAGAGCACCCCGGGGGGAAAGAAGAGAGAGAAAAGGAGCACCCCCGGGGAAAGAAAAGGGGGAAAAGAGAGCACGCCGGGGAAAGGAGGGGGAGAGAGCACCCCGGGGGTATAGAGAGAGAGGGGAGAGCACCCCCGGGGAAAAAAGAGAGAGAGAGAGAAACCCGGGGGGAAAAAAGGGGAGAGAAAAGAGAGAGAGAGCACCCCGGGGGAAAGAGAGAGAAGAGGGGCACCGGGCGGAAAGAGAGAGAGAGGAGAGCACGCCGGGGAAAGGAGGAGAGAGAGAGCACCCGGGGGAAAAAGAGAGAGAGAGGGGGAGCACCCCGGGGGGGGGGAGGAAAAAAGAAAAAGAGAGAAAAACCCCACGCCGGGGAAAGAAGGAGAGGGGGACACGGGGGGGAAAGAGAGAGAGGGGAGAGCACGCCGGGGAAAGAGAGAGAGAGAGCACGCCGGGGAAAGAGAGAGAGAGAGAGCACGCCGGGGAAAGAGAGAGAGAGAGCACGCCGGGGAAAGAGAGAGAGAGAGAGCACGCCGGGGAAAGAGAGAGAGAGAGAGCACGCCGGGGAAAGAGAGAGAGAGAGAGCACGCCGGGGAAAGAGAGAGAGAGAGAGAGCGCCGGGGACAGAGAGAGAGAGAAGAGCCCCGGCAGGGGAAAGAAAAGAGAGAGAGGGGCCCCCGGGGGGAGGGAGAGAGAGCACGGGGGGGAAAGAGAAAAGGGGCACCCCGGGGAAAGAGAGAGAGCACCCCGGGGGAAAGGGGAGAGGGGGAGGGGAGCAGCCAGGGAGAGAGGCACGCCAGAGAAAAGGGAGAGAGGAGAGAGGCACGCCAGAGAGAGAGAGAGAGAGCACGCCAGAGAGAGAGAGAGAGAGCACGCCGGGGAAAGAGAGGGTGGACGACCTGGGGCTGCAGAACCAGATCCGCGAGCAGGTCCTCGCCATCGAAGGAGAGCGCCGGGTGGACCGAAAAGGAGAGGGGGAGCCCCGGGGGGGCCCGGGAGAGAGAGAGAGCCCCGGGGGCCCGAGAGGAGGGGCCGGGTGGCCCGAGGAGAGAGGCGCCGGGGGGAAACCGGGGGAGAGAGAGAGGGGAACTCGGGGGGAGAGAGAGAGAGACCCGGGGGGGGGAGAGAGAGAGAGGAGAGCGGGGGGAGGATAAACATTTTGTTGTAGATCCTCAGGTTCGCAGAGGAAAAAACTTTTGCGTCATAAAATCCATCGGTGACCCCAAAGAGGGAAAAAGTCGCGTCATGGACCCCAAAGGGGGTTTAAAGGGTGGGCTTTCATGGACCCTAGAGGGAAAATTTTCCCCGTAATGGATCCCATCGGTGATACCGAGGCTGAATCTCAGAGCCCGATGATGGGCATTGTGTTGTAGATCCAAAGAGCCAGGACGACGATAGGTTTTGGGCGTAGCCCCCAAAGGGCCGACGAGGGGCCGTTTTTCATGGGTTTCCCTAAGCCTGAGCCGATCACTGAGCCAAAACGATGGGCTTTGTGTCTTTAGATCCAAAGAGCCGACGATGGGATTGTGTCATAGATCCAAAGAGCCCGACGCTGGGCATTGTGTCATAGATCCAAAGAGCCCGACGATGGGCATTGTGTCATAGATCCAAAGAGCCCGACGATGGGCATTGTGTCATAGATCCAAAGAGCCCGACGATGGGCATTGTTTTCATAGATCCAAAGAGCCCGACGATGGGCATTGTGTCATAGATCCAAAGAGCCCGACGATGGGCATTGTGTCATAGATCCAAAGAGACAGACGACGATGGCCGTTGTCATAGATCCCTAAGCCTGATATCAGAGCCGATCACTGAGCCGACGATGGGCATTGTGTCATAGATCCAAAGAGCCCGACGATGGGCATTGTGTCATAGATCAGACCAGTCACCCTGACGATAGGCATTTTGTCTTGGGATTTTTAGATTTCTTTTGCTCGGATTTGAACAGGTTTATTTTTTCGGTCTGTTCCTCGTGTCCAGAACCCACAAGTGATTAGTAAACAGTGAAGAGGTTATTCACTGTCATGATGGAGGTCATCCCAGATGAGATGTCGGGCCCGGTTCTTAACCAGGACTGTGGAGTCGGAGTCGTTATAAAATGGTCCAACTTCCAAAATCTATGATAAATTGGTTCAGTTCGTTCAGTGCGGGGCCAAGAGCGAGAGGAGTTGGGTGCGGCCGTTGCTGCTGCTCCCAGATCTTCATCAGATGAGGAGGGTAATTGATGCCAAATGTCGCAAAGCGTCACCGCAGGGGAAGATCCCGCTCCCACAGCAAACAGAGCGAGAAGATGAAGCCTCATCAGACCTGACTGTGCCGAGACTCCTCTTTTACCCGGAGATTGGGAGGATGTTCCCCTTTTGGTCACGCCTTGCCCCCCAAGTTAGTGTAGAGAGGCCGTTCTGTAGCCTGGAAATAATGAGCTCAGATGTGAGGTCGTCTATGAAGGATCTGATGGGGGCGACAATATTCCTCAGAACAAATCCACAAACTCTACAAATGTTACTCAGGACGGTTTTGTTGGACTGTTTTTCCCACTTTCTGCAGCGTTTTACATTTACAACCAAAATGTCATAATTTCTAATTATTTCTCTATTTGGTAAATCCCACTTTTGGCTCTGCCGGACTATGGATCAGATCCAAGTAGGTCCTCACCCGAAATCTGCTCCTCCGGTCTATTCTCCATGTCCCTCCAATGTTGGGGCAGATCTGGTCTGTGGGTGTGAATCCTGCTTTGTCTTCACTTCCCCCACAAGTGTTGGTTTGGGTTGTGGTCTGGGTGACTGTGGAGGCCGATACAGCGACTCTACCTCATTGTCATTGACCCTTCCTTCTCCAACCTTGACGTCTGCTTCAGGCCATTGTATGAAGTAACTCATCTTGTAGTCTCCACCATCTTTGGCTGTGAACCCTCCCCATATCCTCAGGCTTCCTCCCCCGAGCCTGACAGTTCCTCCATCTCTCGCTCCGGTCGCTCCTTCTCCCTTGGTTCTACCCTATTCCCCCCATCAGTATCCCGGTCTATTGATTCCATCTCTCGCCCCGTTCCCCCTTCTCCCTTTGGTTCTTCCATTCCCCATAGAGCCCGGTTTACTGACTTTCATCTCAGACTCCGTGTCGCTCCTTATCCCTTGGTTCTTCCCATTCCCCCATCAGAGCCCGCTCTTGTGACTTCCATCTCTCGCTCCTGTTCGCTCCTTCTCCTCTTGGTTCCTTCCCCATTTTATTATTTCCCTCCACATCAGAGCACCGCTCTGTTGACTTCCATCTATCGCTCGTCGCTCCCTCTCCTGGTTTCTTACCATTCCCCCCCCATCAGAGCCCGAGTCTAGTTGGACTTCAATCTCTCGCTCCGATTCGTCCTCTTCTCCCTTGGTTCTTCCCCATTCCACCCCATCAGAGCCCGGTCTATTGACTTTCCATCTTTCGTCCGTTCGCTCATTCTCCCTTTGGTTCTTCCCTTTCCCCCCATTCAGAGCCGGTCTATTGACTTTCCATATCTCGCTGCCTGTTCGTCCTTCTCCTTGGTTTCTTCCCCTTTCCCCCTCACCCATCAAGAGGCCCGGTCTATTGAACTGTCCTAATCTCTCGCTCCGTTCTCCCCCTCTCCCTTGGTTCTTCCCAGTTCCCCCATCAGTGCCTCTGTCTAAATGGACTTCACATCTCTCGCTACGTTCTTCCCTTCTCCCTTGGTTCTTCCCATGCCCCCCCATCCAAGCCCGGTCCTATTAGACTTCCATCTCCGCTCTGTTCGCCCTTCTCCTCACTTGGTTATTCCCATTCCCTATCTTCAGAGCCCGGTCTAATTGACTTTCATCTCTCGCCCCTATTCTCCCTTGGTTCTTCCCACTTCCCCCCATCAGAGGCCCGGGTCTATTGACTTCATCTCACGCTGGTTCGTCCCTTTCTCTCCTTGGCTTCTTCCAATTCCCCCCTTTCTTTGCTATTTCGTCGTATATTGACTTTCCTATCTCTCTCTCCGTTCGCCCTTCTCCCTTGGTTCTTTCCCATTCCCCCCCCCCCATATCAGAGCCCGCTCTATTGACTTCCATCTCTATGCTCCGTTCTAGTCTTCTCACTGGTTCTTCCCATTCCCCCCATCATTGCCCCGGTCTATTGACTTTCATCTCTCCTTTCGTTCGCCCCTCCTCCATTGGTTCTTCCCATTCCCCCTCATCATTGCACGTCTATTGACTTTCAGCTCTCACTCCGTTGCCCCTTCTCCCTTGGTGTCTTCCATTCCCCCCCCCTCCACCATCAGAGCACCGGTCTATTGACTTCCATCCTCTCGACTCCAGTTACTCCCACTTCTCCCTTGGTTTCTTCCCAGTCCCCCATCAGTGCCCAGTCTATTGACTGCCATCTCTCGCCCGTGTTCCTCTTCTCCCGGGTGATTCCCATTCCCCCCATTAGTGCCTGGTTCTATTGACTTCCATCTCTACGCTCCGTTCGATCCTTCTCCTTGGTTCTTCCCAATTCCCCCCATCTTGAAGCCTGGTCTATTGACTTTCCTTTACTCTTCAGTTCGCTCCTTCTCCCTTGGTTCTTCCCGATTCCCCCCATCAGAGGCCCGGTCTTGACTTCCATCTCTCGTCTCCGTTCGCTCCTTCTCCTTGGTTCTTATCCTTTCCCCCATCCAAGCCGGTCTATTGACTTTCAGCTCTCACTCCGTTCGCCCTTTTACCATTGGTTCTTCCATCTCCCCCCCCACCCCTCCCAATCACGAGCCTCGGTCTTTTGACTTCCATCTCTACGCTAGTTCGCTCCTTCTCCCTTGGTCTTCCACATTCCACCCATCCAAGCCCAGGTCTATTTTGACTTTCATGGCCTCTTCACTCCGTTCGCCCCTCTCTACCTTGGCTACTCCCCATTCACCCCTCATCAGAGTCCCGTGTTGCGCTATTAGACCTTCTCTATCTCTCGTACTTCGTTTCTCCCCTCTCACTTGGTTCTTCCCATTCACCATCAGAGGCTCCCGGTCTATTGACTTCCATCTCCTCGCTCCGGTTCTCCCTCCTTTCTCCCTCCGTTCTTCCCATTACCCCCATCAGTGCTCCGGTCTATGACTTCCATTCTCTTCGCCCCTATCTCCCTTGGTTCTTCCCAATTCCCCCAACTCCCCCATCTGAGCCCAGGTCTATTGCACTTTCCATCTCTCGCTTCCCGTTCTACACCTTCTCCTTGTTTCTTCCCATTCCCCCCATCAGTTGCCGGTCATATTGCTTCCATCTCTCGCTCGTTCGCTCCTTCTCCCTTGGCTCTTCCCATTCCCCATCAGAGCCCGGTCATTGACTTCCATCTCTCGCTCCGTTCGTCCTTCTCACCATTGGTTCTTACATTCCCCACCATCGAGCCCGGTCTATTTGATTTCCATCTCTCGCTACGTTCTCCCCTTCTCCCTCGGGTTCTTTCATTCCTCCCATCAGGCCCGGTCTATTGACTTTCATCTCTCGCTCCGTTCTTCCTTATCCTTGGTTCTTATCATTCCCCCCATCAGAGCCGGTCTATTGTACTTTCATCTCTCTCACGTTCCCCCTCTTCTCCCTTGGTTCTTCACATTCCCCCATCAGAGGCCCGGTCTATTGACTTTCCATCTCTCGCTCCGTTCGCCCCTTCTCCCCTGGTTCTTCCCTTTCCCCCCATCAGAGGCTCAGGTCATATTGGACTTTACATCTCTCGCTACGTTCGCTCCCTTCTCACCTCCTGGAGTTCTTCTCGATTCCCCCATCAGGCCCGGTCTATTGACTTCCATATCTCCCCCCCACTTGGTTCTTCCCATTGCCCCCCTGTGGTTCTTCCCTAGTCCCCCATCCAGAAGCCCGGTCTATTGACTTCCATCCTCTTCGCTTTAGCCGTTGCCTTCTCCCTTGGTTTTCACATTCCCCCCATCAGGCCCGCTCTATTGACTTTCATCTACTCGCTCCGTTCGCTCTTCTCCCTTGGTTCTTCTCATTCCCCCCATCAGTTCCGGTCTATTGACTTCCATCTCTCGCTCCGTTAGCCCCTTCTCCTTGGTTCTTCCAATTCCCACCATCCAGGGCCCGGTCTATTGACTTCTATCTCTCGCTCAGTTCGCCCCCTTCTCCCATGGTTCTTCTCATTCCCCATCAGAGCCAGCTCTATTGTCTTCATCTCTCGCTCCAGTTCGCTCCTTCTCATTGGTTTCTTCTCATTTCACCCCCATCAGTTCGGTCTATTGACTTCCATCTCATCGCTCTATGTTCGCCCCTTCTCCCTTGGTTCTTCCCATTCCCCCCATCAGTGCCGTCTATTGGACATTCCATCTCTCGCTACCGTTCGCCCTCAGCTTCCTTGGTTCTTCTCATTCTCCCCCCATCAGAGCCCGGTATATTGGATCCTTGACTTCTCTTCGCACTCCGGTCGCCCCCTTCTCCCTTGGTTCTTCCTAATTACCCCCATCCAGAGCCCGGTCTATTGACTGATCAATCTCTCGACTCCGTTCGACCTTCGCCTCTATGAGTTCTTCTCATTCCTCCCCACTTATGAGCTACGTTCTATTGATCCTTTTAATCTCTCGCTCCTGGTGCTTCATGCCCTCTGCTCTCATTGGTTTTCTTCTATTCCCACCCTATCATAGGCCCTGTCTGCTTTGTCTTTATATGCGCGCTCCGTTTCTGCAAACTTATCCCTTTGAGGTCATTATACTTTTCCCTATTCAGCAGCACGTTCTAATTTGCTACTTGTTCTTCTATCGCCTCCTTTTTCTCCCTTCGGTATCTTTTGTCTAATTCCTCCCATACAAGTCAAAGCACAAAGGTTATATTGTCTTTAATCTCTCGCTATCGTCTCCCACTTCTCCCTTATTGGTTCTTCATTACACCATCAGAGCGCCCGAGTCTATGACTTATCATCTCTCGTCCTTCTCCCTTGGTTTACTTATGCGTTTCTTCCATTTTTCGCTCCTTTCCTGATATAATATCTACCTTGCATGACGATACTTATGAGGAGATTGTAAGTCATGCTAGGCTTACTTCCCCTTTCTTTTTCGGGTCATCATTTTTCCTAGACCTGTGTAATGCCGCCACGAGTTGCTTGCATGCTGACGGTCTTGTGACATCCTCTTACGAAGCCTACGAGCCGCCTCCAAGTGACGCTGTCTTAGCCGTCAGGAAACTAGATCCGCCAACGTGTAGATAATTGCGTACTTCGTTGCCTCTTGATATTTCCTCCTGCGATGTCACTCTTGGCTTTTGGACGGACTTCATACTCTTATTTTTTCCCTGCTTAGTGTTCAGGGACATAACATTGATGCAGTTTTCGGCAGTTAGTATTGGCCCAGAGACTGCTTATTCTTTTGGGAAAATATCTCTTGTCATGGAGACTCCGGACCAGTGACCTTTCATGGGAATCAGCCTAATAAAATACAAATGAAGCGTATTTAGGTAATGTTGAGGACAGGTGTAAATTTTTGTTCAGTAAACAAGGAAAAAAATGTTTGTCCAGTACCATCCAGGTAGCGAATCAGTACAGTATGCAGTTACGGAAATTATTCTGCAGCAAATGATGCAGTATGCTAACATAGCTGCATGGTCACAGTTATGTGTGAGCCAAGTAGAGATTTGTGTGCTTATAAAATGGAGCTCTCTCAGGTTCCCACAGCCTGTATAGTGGTTTGGTGACATTATGGCGACTCTGCATGTCTAGAGGGACTAAGAAACATTGTTTTCCTTCTCTGCTTTGTCTATGATAAGTTAATTTATTGGATACGACTTTTTTAAAACTACAAAGAAAACTTTACTACATAGTATATAGGTAAAAAACGCTGCAGATGAAGTGGGTAAATACGCCAGTTCAACAAAACCGTCCTGAGTTAAAAATTTTGTGGAGTACTTGTGGATTTTTGTTTCTGAAGGAACATAGTATCGCCCCACATCAGGATCCTTCAGAGACGGACCTCACATTACTGAGCTCAATTATTTCCAGGCTACAAGAACTGGCATCTTCTACACTAAATAATTGGGGGCAAAGATGTGACCAACCAGGGCTGACACCTCTTCATACCCCAATCTCCGGGTATTAGTACGAGAAGTCTATCGGCTCTAGTCAAGTGTCTAATTGTATGATGGCTTCTATTTCTTTCTCGATTATGTTGCTGTTGGCGAGCGAGGGTATCCTTCGTGCGGTGAATGCCATTTGACGTCCTGGGCATCACAATAATACCCTTCCTCATCTGATGAGGCTTAAGATTGGGAGCATCGGACTCCCGCACCCAAACTCCTTGTTCGCTCTTTGGCCCGCATTGAACTAACTGGACTTTTTTATCATATGATTTTGGATTTCGTGAATCGGATCCATTTTATATGAGTACCTCAGTACTCCACAGCCCGCATAATACAGTAACCAATGCAGTTACAGGAACAAGTAACTCGGCAGAAACTGAGCAGTTGCTACAAATACTTGCAGGTCACCATTTTATGTATAAGATTGTAAGTATGACAAATATGATAATGGTGTCTCTACTGGTCACAGACTGTAGTGAAATGTATCGTTGTTGAGATTATGGAGCATGGGAACCAAATTGGGCAGCACATATGATTACACCTTCTGCTTGTCAGGGATATGTTCTACCTAATATTTGCTTGGATTACTTGTTTCATTAAGTGTGATATAAATGCCGGATTTGTGACCATTTCTTACTAAAGAGAAAGTATGTTATCACTTTGCGACCTGATATATATGGTAGCATTTGGATTACCAACTCCTCAGCCTCTGTGGGGTTGGATAGCCGTCTTCCTGCGCCAGGGAGATGTCGGGGTGCCCGGTCTTATCTCCCCCAGGATGACCTCCATCATGAGCAGATGTATAATCAGGGGTCGGTTTATCTGGGCTCAATGATGGGAGGTCCAATCTCGGGGAGGATGTTAGGGTCTTGGGGCCCCCCCCCCCCCCCCCCCCCCCCCCCCCCCCCCACCCCCCCCCCCCCCCCCCGGGCCCCCACCCAGGGGGTGGTCTTATATGATCATTATGGAGGTCATCCTGAGGGAGATGTCGGGGAAGGTTACTGGTCTTTATCTGCTACATGATGGAGGCTCAAAATTGAGGGGAGATGCGGTGTCCGGTCTTATCTCGCTTCATGATGTGAGGTCAATCTTGGGAGATGTCGGGAGTCAGGTCTTATCTGCTCATGATGGAGTCTCCTGGGATGAATGTCGGGGGGTTGGTCTTATCTGCTCATGATGGAGGTCATCCTGGGGGAGATGTCGGGCGACTTGGGGCAGGGTCTTGGTACTTATTGCTGCTCATGATGGAGGTCATCCGTGGGGAGATGTCGGGGGTTGGTCTTATCTGTCATGATGGAGGTCATCCGGGGGAGATGTCGGGGTCGGTCTTATCTGCTCTTGGATGGAGGTTCATCCTGGGGGAGATGTCGGGTGTACTGGTCTTATCTTGCTCATGCATGGATGGGTCGTCAATGGGGTAGGGGAGATGTCGGGGTACGGTATATTGCTCTATGATGAGGTCATACTGGGGGAGATGTAGGGGGTCTGTCTTATCTGCTCATATGGAGGTCATCAGTGGGGGAAGATGTCGGGGGGTTGGTCTTATCTGTCATGATGGAGGTCATCCTGGGGGAGATGTCAGAGGGGGTCGGTCTTATCTGCTCATGATGGAAGGTCATCCGGGGGAGATGTCGGGGGGTCTGTCTTTTTGTCATGATGGAGGTCATCCTGGGGGAGATGTCGGGGGTTGGTTTATCTGCTCATGATGGAGAGTCATCCTGGGGGATGATGGCGGGGGTCTGGTCTTATCTGTATGTGGAGTTCATCGTGGGGAGATGTCGGGGGTCTGGTCTTATATGCTCATGATGGAGGTAAATCCTGGGGGAATGTCGGGGTCCAGGTCTTATCTGTCTTCGATGGAGGTCATCCTGGGGAGATATGTCGGGGGTCTGGTCTATGTGCTCATGAGTGGAGGTATTACTGGGGGGATATGTCGGGGGTCTGGTCTTATCTGCTCATGATGGAGGTCATCCTGTGGGATATGTCGGGGGTCGGGGTTATCTGCTCATGGTATGGAGGTCCATCCTGGGGGTATGTCGGGGTGGTATTGGTATCTTATCTGACCTCATGATGGAGGTCATCCTGGGGGAGATGTCGGGGTCTGGTCTTATCTGCTCATGATGGAGGTCATCATGGGGGAGATGTCGAGTGGTTCGGTTTATCTGCTCATGATGGAGGTCCATCATGGGTGGAGATTGTCGGGGGTCTGGTTCTGATCTGCTCATGATGGTGGGTCTATCATGGGGGAGATTGTCGGTGGTCGGTAATTATTGCTCAATGATGGAGGTTCATCCCTGGGGGAGATGTTCGGGGGTCCGGTCTTATGTGCTCCTGATTGGTGGTCATCCTGGGGGAGATGTCGGGGTCCGGTCTTATCTGCTCATGATGGAGGTCATCCTGGGGGAGATGTCGGGGTCTGGTCTTATCTGCTCATGATGGAGGTCATCCTGGGGGAGATGTCGGGGTCTGGTCTTATCTGCTCATGATGGAGGTCATCCTGGGGGAGATGTCGGGGGTCTTGTCTTATCTGCTCATGATGGAGGTCATCCTGTGGGATATGTCGGGGTCCGGTATTATCTGCTCATGATGGAGGTCATCCTGGGGGAGATGTCGGGGGGTCTGGTCTTATCTGCTCATGATGGAGGTCATCCTGGGGGAGATGTCGGGGTCCGGTCTTATCTGCTCATGATGGAGGTCATCCTGGGGGTTTTGTCGGGGGTCCGGTGTTTATCTGCTCATGCTGGAGGTCTTCCCGGGGGAGATGTCGGGGGGTCGGGTCTTATCTGCTCATGATGGAGGTCATCCTGGGGGAGATGTCGGGGTCCGGTCTTATGTGCTCATGATGGAGGTCATCCTGGGGGAGATGTCGGGGTCCGGTCTTATCTGCTCATGATGGAGGTCATCCTGGGGGAGATGTCGGGGGTTCGGTCTTATCTGCTCATGATGGAGGTCATCCTGGTGTAGATGTCGGGGTCTGGTCTTATCTGCTCATGATGGAGGTCATCCTGGGGGAGATGTGGGGGTCGGGTCTTATCTGCTCATGATGGAGGTCATCCTGGGGATAGGCCGGGGTTCGTCCTTATCGTCTCATGAAAGAGGACATCCAGGGTAAGATTTCGGGTCTGGTCTATCTGCTCTCATGAAGCCATCTTGTGGAGAATTCTCCGGGTAGTCAGAGCGTCGTCCACAAGTCCCCGTGCACCCATGGACGGTATGGCATCATGCCAATATAGAATTGGTTTGGGTCGAAATGGATGTTTGCTGGTGAATGTAACACATCTGCTCTGCGGTTCTGCTTCCTGATCACAGGTGTCCACAGGTCTCCTGAGTCTAGCTCTCAGTGCCTCAGCCCTGCATTCGTCCTCCAACCTGATCTACAGGTGTCACTGTGTCGCTGAGTCTTGCGCCAACGGTGCCTCTGACCTGCATCGTCCTCCATCCCTGAACACAGGTGTCGCTTGAGTCTCAGCTCTCCGTGGCCTCTGTCCTGCAGCGTCCACCACCCTGATCACTGGTAGTCACAGGTGTCAGCTGAGTCTCGCTCTACGGAGCCACGGGACTGCAGCTTCCTCCACCCTGTCACAGTTGTCACACGTGTCCGCTGAGTCTGCGCTTCTTCGTTGCCTCTGTCCTACAGCTCCCTCCATCCTGATTCACAGTGTCCACCAGTGTCGCTAGAGTTCTCGCTCTCGGTTGCCTCAGTCCTGCAGCGTCGCCCCACCCTGATCACAGGTGTTCACAGATGTGCTGAGTCTCGCTCCTCGGTGCCTCTGGTCCTGCAGCTCCCTCCACCCCTCTATTCACAAGTTCCACAGGTGTCGCCCTGAGTCTCCGCGCTCGGTGCCATCTGTCCGGCATCGTCCTCCACCCTGATCACAGGTGTCACAGGTGGTCGCTGAGTCTCGCGTCTCAGGTGCCTCTGTCCTCAGCGTCCTCTCACCGTTAGATCACAGTTCGCGAGATCTCGCTCTCGTGCCTCTGTCCTGCCTGCGTCTCCACCCTGAATCACAGGTGTCAACAGTGTCCGCTTGAGTCTCCGCTCTCAGGTCCTCTGTCCCCTGCAGCGTCCTCCACCCTGATCACAGGTGTGGTCGCTGAGTCTCGCTCTCGTGCCTCGTCCTTCGCGCCTCCACCCTGATCACATTGTCCACAGTGTCGCTGAGTCTCCGCTCTCGTTGCCATCTTCCTTGCAGGCGTCCCCCACCCTGATCACAGGTTGTCGCTAGTCTCGCTTCCTCACCCGTGCCTCCCTGTCCTGCAGCTCCTCCACCCTGATTCACAGGTTCACGTGTCGCTGAGTTCTCGCATCCTCGTGCCCCTGTCCTGCAGCGTGCCACCACCCTGATCTACAGGTGTCGCTGAAAGTCTCTCTCACTCTCCGTGGCCTCCTGTCCTGCACGTCCTCCACCCTGACACAGGTGTCACAGGTGTTCGCTGAGTCTTGCTGCTCTCGGTTCCTCTGTCCTGCGCGTCCTCCACCCTGAACACAGTTGTCACAGTGTCCGCTGAGTCTCGCTCTCGTTGAGGCTCTGTCCTGCAGCCGTCCTCCACCCTGATCACAGGTGTCACAGGTGTCGCTAAGGAGTCTCGCTCTCGGTGCCCTCTGTCCTGCAGCTCCTCCACCCTGATCACAGATTTGTCACAGTGTCGCTGAGTTTTGCTCTCGGTGCCTCTGTCCTGCAGCGTCCTCCAACCCTGATCACATGGTGTTCACTGAGTCTCGCATCTGGGTGCCTCTGTCCTGCAGCGTCCTCCACCCTGATCAACAGGTGTCACAGGTGTCGCTGAGCCCTCGCTCTCGGTGCCTTGTCCTGCAGCGTCCTCAACCTGATCACAGGTGTCACAGAGTGTCGCTGAGTCTCGCTCTCAGGTTCCCTCTGCCCCTGCGGGCGTCCTCCACCCTGATCAAAGGTGTCACAGGTGTCGCTGAGCCCTTGCTCTCGTTGCCTTGTCCTGCAGCGTCCTCCACCCGGGGATCACCCACGTGTCGTCCAAGGTGTCACTTGCTGATCTCGCTCTGGGTTGCCTCTGTCCTGCAGCGTCCTCCAACCCTGATCACAGGTGTCACAGGTGTCGCTGAGTCTCGCTCTGGTGCCTCTGTCCTGCAGCTCCTCCCCTGATCACAGGTGTCACAGGTGTCGCTGATCTCGCTCTCGTTGCCTCTGTCCTGCAGCGTCCTCCACCCTGATCACAGGTGTCACAGGTGTCGCTGAGAATCGCTCTCGTTGCCTCTGTCCTGCAGCGTCCTCCACCCTGATCACAGGTGTCGCTGAGTCTCGCTCTCGGTGCCTCTGTCCTGCAGCGTCCTCCACCCTGATCACAGGTGTCACAGGTGTCGCTGAGTCTCGCTCTCGGTGCCTCTGTCCTGCAGCGTCCTCCACCCTGATCACAGGTGTCACAGGTGTCGCTGAGTCTCGCTCTCGGTGCCTCTGTCCTGCAGCGTCCTCCACCCTGATCACAGGTGTCACAGGTGTCGCTGAGTCTCGCTCTCGGTGCCTCTGTCCTGCAGCGTCCTCCACCCTGATCACAGGTGTCACAGGTGTCGCTGAGTCTTGCTCTCGGTGCCTCTGTCCTGCAGCGTCCTCCACCCTGATCACAGGTGTCACAGGTGTCGCTGAGTCTCGCTCTCTGGTGCCTCTGTCCTGCAGCGTCCTCCACCCTGATCACAGGTGTCACAGGTGTCGCTGAGTCTTGCTCTCGGTGCCTCTGTCCTGCAGCGTCCTCCACCCTGATCACAGGTGTCGCTGAGTCTCGCTCTCGGTGCCTCTGTCCTGCAGCGTCCTCCACCCTGATCACAGGTGTCACAGGTGTCGCTGAGTCTCGCTCTCGTTGCCTCTGTCCTGCAAGCGTCCTCCACCCTGATCACAGGTGTCACAGGTGTCGCTGAGTCTCGCTCTCGTTGCCTCTGTCCTGCAGCGTCCTCCACCCTGATCACAGGTGTCACAGGTGTCGCTGAGTCTCGCTCTCGTTGCCTTGTCCTGCAGCGTCCTCCACCCTGATCACAGGTGTCACAGGTGTCGCTGAGTCTCGCTCTCGGTGCCTCTGTCCTGCAGCGTCCTCCACCCTGATCACAGGTGTCACAGGTGTCGCTGAGTCTCGCTCTCGGTGCCTCTGTCCTGCAGCGTCCTCCACCCTGATCACAGGTGTCACAGGTGTCGCTGAGTCTCGCTCTCGTTGCCTCTGTCCTGCAGCGTCCTCCACCCTGATCACAGGTGTCACAGGTGTCGCTGAGTCTCGCTCTCGTTGCCTCTGTCCTGCAGCGTCCTACCCCGGGATCACAGGTGTCACAGGTGTCGCTGAGTCTCGCTCTCGGTGCCTCTGTCCTGCAGCGTCCTCCACCCTGATCACAGGTGTCACAGGTGTCGCTGAGTCTCGCTCTCGTTGCCTCTGTCCTGCAGTGTCCTCCACCCTGATCACAGGTGTCACAGGTGTCGCTGAGTCTCGCTCTCGTTGCCTCTGTCCTTCAGCGTCCTCCACCCTGATCACAGGTGTCACAGGTGTCGCTGAGTCTCGCTCTCGGTTGCCTCTGTCCTGCAGCGTCCTCACCCTGATCACAGGTGTCACAGGTGTCGCTGAGTCTCGCTCTCGTTGCCTCTGTCCTGCAGCGTCCTCCACCCTGATCACAGGTGTCACAGGTGTCGCTGAGCCTCGCTCTCGGTGCCTCTGTCCTGCAGCGTCCTCCACCCTGATCACAGGTCACAGGTGTCGCTGAGTCTCGCTCTCGGTGCCTCTGTCCTGCAGCGTCCTCCACCCTGATCACAGGTGTCACAGGTGTAGATGAGTCTCGCTCTCGTTGCCTCTGTCCTGCAGCGTCCTCCACCCTGATCACAGGTGTCACAGGTGTCGCTGAGTCTCGCTCTCGGTGCCTCTGTCCTGCAGCTTCCTCCACCCTGATCACAGGTGTCACAGGTGTCGCTGAGTCTCGCTCTCGGTGCCTCTGTCCTGCAGCATCCTCCACCCTGATCACAGGTGTCACAGGTGTCGCTGAGTCTCGCTCTCGGTGCCTCTGTCCTGCAGCGTCCTCCACCCTGATCACAGGTGTCACAGGTGTCGCTGAGTCTCGCTCTCGGTCCCTCTGTCCTGCAGCGTCCTCCCACCCTGATCACAGTGTCACAGGTGTCGCTGAGTCTCGCTCTACGTTGCCTCTGTCCTGCAGCGTCCCCCCACCCTGATCACAGGTGTCACAGGTGTCGCTGAGTCTCGCTCTCGTTGCCTCTGTCCTGCAGCGTCCTCCACCCTGATCACAGGTGTCACAGGTGTCGCTGATCTCGCTCTCGTTGCCTCTGTCCTGCAGCGTCCTCCACCCTGATCACAGGTGTCACGGGTGTCGCTGAGTCCTGCTCTCGGTGCCTCTGTCCTGCAGCGTCCTCCACCCTGATCAAGGTGTCACAGGTGTCGCTGAGTTCTCGCTCTCGGTGCCTCTGTCCTGCAGGTCCTCCACCTGATCAAGGTGTCACAGGTGTCGCTGATCTCGCTCTCGTTGCCTCTGTCCTGCAGCGTCCTCCACCCTGATCACAGGTGTCACAGGTGTCGCTGAGTCTCGCTCTCGGTGCCTCTGTCCTGCAGCGTCCTCCACCCTGATCACAGGTGTCACAGGTGTCGCTGAGTCTCGCTCTCGGTGCCTCTGTCCTGCAGCGTCCTCCACCCTGATCACAGGTGTCGCTGAGTCTCGCTCTCGGTGCCTCTGTCCTGCAGCGTCCTCCACCCTGATCACAGGTGTCGCTGAGTCTCGCTCTCGGTGCCTCTGTCCTGCAGCGTCCTCCACCCTGATCACAGGTGTCACAGATGACACCCTCCCCTGGTCCTCGTCTCCATCTTTTCTCTGTGTCGCCCTCCCTTCATGATGGGGTGCTGTGGGTCCTTGGTGTCCTGTGCCTGCAGGTAGCCGGACTGGAGCCCCGCAGCAGGCGTTTCGGCTTTTAATTAGTCAGCTCATTAAATTGACTAAGATCAGTGAGAGAGGCCCGAGGACGATGAAAGGAAAGTAGGAGGCTGCACCAGCTCTGCGGTCACCCAGGGGTCAGCATCGCTGAGGACAACCTACTGACCGTACCATGGTCCCATAGCTTGTAGAGAAGGCATCGTGGTCCCTCCCTGCCGAGTCTCCTCTTACACCCCCTTCCGCCCCATTCTCCTCTTACACCCCCTTCCGCCCCATTCTCCTCTTACGCCCCCTCCCGCCCCATTCTCCTCTTACGCCCCCTCCCGCCCCATTCTCCTCTTACGCCCCCTTCCGCCCCGTTCTCCTCTTACAACCCCTTCCGCCCCATTCTCCTCTTACACCCCCTTCCGCCCCATTCTCCTCTTACACCCCCTTCCGCCCCATTCTCCTCTTACACCCCCTTCCGCCCCATTCTCCTCTTACACCCCCTTCCGCCCCATTCTCCTCTTACACCCCCTTCCTCCCGATTCTCCTCTTACACCCCCTTCCGCCCCATTCTCCTCTTACACCCCCTTCCGCCCCATTCTCCTCTTACGCCCCCTTGCGCCCCATTCTCCTCTTACACCCCCTTCCGCCCCATTCTCCTCTTACACCCCCTTCCGCCCCATTCTCCTCTTACACCCCCTTCCGCCCCATTCTCCTCTTACATCCCCTTCCGCCCCATTCTCCTCTTACACCCCCTTCCGCCCCATTCTCCTCTTACACCCCCCTTCCGCCCCATTCTCCTCTTACACCCCCCCTTCCGCCCCATTCTCCTCTTACACCCCCTTCCGCCCCATTCTCCTCTTACATCCCCTTCCGCCCCATTCTCCTCTTACATCCCCTTCCGCCCCATTCTCCTCTTACACCCCCTTCCGCCCCATTCTCCTCTTACACCCCCTTCCGCCCCATTCTCCTCTTACACCCCCTTCCGCCCCATTCTCCTCTTACACCCCCTTCCGCCCCATTCTCCTCTTACGCCCCCTTCCGCCCCATTCTCCTCTTACGCCCCCTTCCGCCCCATTCTCCTCTTACGCCCCCTTCCGCCCCATTCTCCTCTTACGCCCCCTTCCGCCCCATTCTCCTCTTACGCCCCCTTCCGCCCCATTCTCCTCTTACGCCCCCTTCTCCTCTTACGCCCCCTTCCGCCCCATTCTCCTCTTACACCCCCTTCCGCCCCATTCTCCTCTTACACCCCCTTCCGCCCCATTCTCCTCTTACACCCCCTTCCGCCCCATTCTCCTCTTACACCCCCTTCCGCCCCATTCTCCTCTTACACCCCCTTCCGCCCCATTCTCCTCTTACACCCCCTTCCGCCCCATTCTCCTCTTACATCCCCTTCCGCCCCATTCTCCTCTTACATCCCCTTCCGCCCCATTCTCCTCTTACACCCCCTTCCGCCCCATTCTCCTCTTACTCCACCTTCCGCCCAATTCTCCTCTTACACCCCCTTCCGCCCCATTCTCCTCTTACATCCCCTTCCGCCCCATTCTCCTCTTACATCCCCTTCCGCCCCATTCTCCTCTTAACACCCTTCCGCCCCAATTCCTCTTACACCCCCTTCCGCCCCATTCTCCTCTTACACCCCCTTCCGCCCCGTTCTCCTCTTACATCCCCTTGCGCCCCGTTCTCCTCTTACGCCCCCTTGCGCCCCGTTCTCCTCTTACGCCCCCTTGCGCCCCGTTCTCCTCTTACGCCCCCTTGCGCCCCGTTCTCCTCTTACGCCCCCTTGCGCCCCGTTCTCCTCTTACGCCCCCTTGCGCCCCGTTCTCCTCTTACGCCCCCTTGCGCCCCGTTCTCCTCTTACGCCCCCTTGCGCCCCGTTCTCCTCTTACGCCCCCTTGCGCCCCATTCTCCTCTTACGCCCCCTTGCGCCCCATTCTCCTCTTACGCCCCCTTGCGCCCCATTCTCCTCTTACGCCCCCTTGCGCCCCATTCTCCTCTTACGCCCCCTTGCGCCCCATTCTCCTCTTACGCCCCCTTGCGCCCCATTCTCCTCTTACGCCCCCTTCCGCCCCATTCTCCTCTTACGCCCCCTTCTCCTCTTACACCCCCTTCCGCCCCATTCTCCTCTTACGCCCCCTTCCGCCCCATTCTCCTCTTACGCCCCCTTCCGCCCCATTCCATCTACGCCCCTTCTCCTCTACGCCCCCTTACGCCCCCATTCTCCTCTTACGCCCCTTCGCCCCATTCCTCTTACGCCCCCTGCGCCCCCATTCTCCTCTTACGCCCCCTTGCGCCCCATTCTCCTCTTACGCCCCCCGGCCGCCCCATTCTCCTCTTACGCCCCCTTGCGCCCCATTCTCCTCTTACGCCCCTTCCGCCCCATTCTCCCTTCGCCCCTCGCCCCTTTCTCCTCTTTCGCCCCCTTCCGCCCCGTTCTCCTCTTACGCCCCCCTTGCGCCCCGTTCTCCTCTTACGCCCCCTTCCGCCCCATTCTCCTCTTACCCCCCCTTCCGCCCCATTCTCCTCTTACGCTCCTGCAAGATTGTATTTGGGGTAGGTGACCATCACAGACTGGAGCCTGACCCATGACCTTAGGGCGATCTCTGGGAATTTCTGGGAAGAGGACACGAGGGTCTACATCACAGAGGGGCTGGGAAGCGGACAGCAGTGTCTCTTGTTGACCCTCCTCTTCCCGACCCCTCCGGTGCTTTAGACCCTCCTCTCATCTTCTGTGCCCCTCCGTTGCTATAAACCCCCATCACCTCTTCCCAGCCCCTCACTGCTGTGGACCCTCCTCTCCTCTTCCCGCCCCCTTCCGGTGCTGTGGACCCTCCTCTACTCTTCCCAGCCCCTCACTGCTGTGGACCCTCCTCTCCCCTTCCCGCCCCCTTCCGGTGCTGTGGACCCTCCTCTACTCTTCCCAGCCCCTCACTGCTGTGGACCCTCCTCTCCCCTTCCCGCCCCCTTCCGGTGCTGTGGACCCTCCTCTCCCCTTCCCGCCCCCTTCCGGTGCTGTGGACCCTCCTCTCCCCATCCCGCCCCCTTCCGGTGCTGTGGACCCTCCTCTCCCCTTCCGCCCCCTTCCGGTGCTGTGGACCCTCCTCTACTCTTCCCAGCCCCTCACTGCTGTGGACCCTCCTCTCCCCGTCCAGCCCCCCTCCGGTGCTGTGGTCCCTACTCTCCTCTTCCCGCCCCCTTCCGGTGCTGTGGACCCTCCTCTCCTCTTCCCGCCTCTCACCCGGTAATAAGAGACTGCGGGGATATGGAGCTCTCACCCAGTAACGGAGGAGACTACAATATTTAATTCGTTATAGTAAAGAGAAATAATCATGTCTGAATCAACGCTGCAGAGAAAGTATCAGAGAAATATCTCCAGTGACTGATATAAAGGAGAGCTCTCGGGGGGGACGGAGGCCGGGCATACCGGAGAGCTCTCGGGGGACGGAGGCCGGGCACACCGGAGAGCTCTCGGGGGACGGAGGCCGGGCCAACCTAGGGGCCGGGACCGAACTTCGGGGGGAGGGAGGCCGGGCATACCGGAGAGCTTCTCGGGGGCCCGGTAGGCCGGGCAATACCGGAGACCCTCTCGGGGGACGGAGGCCGGGAAATACCGGAGACTCTCGGGGGACGGAGCCGGGCAACCGGAGAGCTCTCGGGGGACCGGAGGCCGGGCACACCGAGAGTTTCCTGGGGAAACGGAGGCCGGGCATACCGGAGAGCTCTCGGGGGACGGAGGCCGGGCACACCGGAGAGCTCTCGGGGGACGGAGGCCGGGCACACCGAGAGATTTCTCGGGGGACGGAGGCCGGGCCCACACCGGAGAGCTCTCGGGGGACGGAGGCCCCGGGCACACCGGAGAGCTCTCGGGGGACGGAGGCCGGGCACACCGGAGAGCTCTCGGGGGACGGAGGCCGGGCACACCGGAGAGCTCTCGGGGGACGGAGGCCGGGCACACCGGAGAGCTCTCGGGGGACGGAGGCCGGGCACACCGGAGAGCTCTCGGGGGACGGAGGCCGGGACGGGGAAGATGGACGTAACGGAGTCATCTCCCGGGACGGGCCTTCCCCTCCTTTTTGGGTGGGTAGGTGAAAATGGACATGTCCCCCCTGTTTTCCTTCCCCTCCTGTCTGCGGTGGGCGGGTGTATAGAGGCCAGTGTGTGCCCCTTTTGGCCTTCCCCCCGGTCTGGGGTGGGTCGGGTTTTTATAGATGGGGGTGTGCGCCCCGCGTTCCTTCCCCCCCCGTCTGTTGTGGGTCAGGTTGTAATGGACGGGGGCCCCCCCTGTTGGTCCCCCCTCCTGTTCCCCTTTTGTGGTTTTCAGATGTAAAAACGGTGTGCGCCCCTGTTTTTTTCCCCCCCTGTTTCTGTGGGTCGGTGTATAGCTGGGCGGTGTGCGCCCCTGTTGGGGCCTTCCCCCCTGTCTGTGGGGGGTCAGGTGAAAAGCGGGGGTTGCCCCTTTTTTCCCTTCCCCCCCTGTCTGCGGTGAGTCAGGTGAAAAAGTCCAGTGTGCGCCCCTGTTTTCCTCCCCCTCCTGTCTGCGGTGGGTCAGGTGTATAGATGGACAGTGTGCGCCCCTGTTGGTCTTCCCTCCTGTCTCCCCAGTGGTGGGTCAGGTCTGGTAGGGGGGTGGCGCCCCTGTTTTCTTTCCCCGCCTGTCTGTGGTGGGTCAGGTGTATAGCTGGGTGGTGTGCGCCCCTGTTTTCCTTCTCCTCCTGTCTGCGGTGGGTCAGGTGTATATATGGACAGTGTGCGCCCCTGTTTTCTTCCCCCTCCTGTCTGTGGTGGGTCAGGGGTATAGATGGACGGTGTGCGCCCCTGTTTCCTTCCCCTCCTGTTCTGCGGGGGTCTTTATAGCGAGGGTGTGCGCTCCTGTTTTCCTTCCCCTCCTGTCTGCGGTGGGTCAGGTGTATAGCTGGACGGTGTGCTCCCCTGTTTTCCTTCCCCCTCCTGTCTGCGGTGGGTCAGGTGTATATATGGACGTGTGCGCCCCTGTTTTCCTTCCCCCTCCGCCCTCGGTGGGTCAGGTGTATAGCTGAGCGGTGTGCGCCCCTGTTTTCCTTCCCCTCCTGTCTGCGGTGGGTCAGGTGTATAGCTGGGTGGTGTGCGCCCCTGTTTTCCTTCCCCTCCTGTCTGCGGTGGGTCAGGTGTATAGCTGGACGGTGTGCTCCCCTGTTTTCCTTCCCCTCCTGTCTGGGGTGGGTCAGCTCTAATTAGGACGTGTGCGCCCCGTTTTTCCTTCCCCTCCTGTCTGCGGTGGGTCAGGGGTATAGATGGACGGTGTGCGCCCCTGTTTTCCTTCCCCTCCTGTCTGCTGTGGGTCAGGTGTATAGCTGGACGGTGTGCGCTCCTGTTTTCCTTCCCCCTCCTGTCTGCGGTGGGTCAGGTGTATAGCTGAGCGGTGTGCGCCCCTGTTTTCCTTCCCCTCCTGTCTTGCGGTGGTCAGGTTAAAAGATGGACGGTGTGCGCCCCTGTTTTCCTTCCCCCTCCTGTCTGCGGTGGGTCAGGGGTATAGATGGACGGTGTGCGCCCCTGTTTTCCTTCCCCTCCTGTCTGCGGTGGGTCAGGTGTATAGATGGACGGTGTGCGCCCCTGTTTTCCTTCCCCTCCTGTCTGCGGTGGGTCAGGTCTGTAGATGGACGGTGTGCGCCCCTGTTTTCTTTCCCCGCCTGTCTGGGGTGGGTCAGGTGGATAGCTGGACGTGGTGCGCCCCTGTTTTCCTTCCCCTCCTGTCTGCGGTGGGTCAGGTCTGTAGATGGACGGTGTGCGCCCCTGTTTTTCCTTCCCCTCCTCTGTGGTGGGTCAGGGGTTAGAGGCGGTGTGCTCCCCTTTTTCCTTCCCCCTCCTGCTGCGGGGGGGTCGGGGGTTAGATGGGGGGTTTGTGGGCCCCTGTTGGCCTTCCCCTCCTGTCTGTGGTGGGTCAGGTGTATATATGGACGGTGTGCGCCCCTGTTTTCCTTTCCCCTCCTTCTGCGGGGGGGTCGGGGGTATAAAAAGGGACGTGTGTGCCCCTGTTTTCCCTTCCCCTCCTGTCTGCAGGGGCAGGTGAAGGGACGGTGGGGCCCCCCTTTGGCCTTTCCCCCTCCTGTCGTGGTGGGTCGGGTTTTTATAAGGCAGTGTGCCCCCTTTTTTCCTTCCCCTCCTGCCCTGCGGTGGGTAGGTGTATAGCTGGGGGGTGCCCCCTCTCTTCCTTCCCCCCCTTCTGTGGGGGCGGGTGTATATATGGACGGTGTGCGCCCCGTTTTCCCCCCTCCCCGGGGGTTCATTTTTTCCCTTCCCCCTTTTTTTCCCCCCCCGTGGGTGGTCGGTAAATGGGGGGTGTCGCCCCTTTTTTTTCCTTCCCCCCTTCTGGGGGGGGTTAATGGGTGTGCGCCCCTTTTTTTCCTTCCCCTCCTTCTGCGGGGGGGTCGGTGTATAATGGACGGGGGGTGGCCCCTGTTTTCCTTTTTCCCCCCCCTGTCTGCGGGGGGCAGGTTAAAATTGGCGGTGTGGCCCCCTGTTTTCCTTCCCCTCCTGTCTGCGGTGGGCTGGTGGCTTCTCTGCGTCGCGGCCTCTCCCTGCACAACCTGTTCTTGCCGCACATGTCCGGGCTCGCTGGGAATCTTTGAGGTGTGTCCCAGCTGTCAGGGCTCCGCTCCCTCTTTATGGGGTTTTGCTGGGTGTCGCTCCTTGCACTGTTTTTGGAGATGGCCTCGGCAGGGTGGGCTGCGTCCTCCTCTCAGCACCGAGCACCATGAGGACCTACAGGAGCGTGGAGCTGGGGCGTCCTCTGGAGACCATGGAGCTGCCCTCCCCCCATGGGAAGTCTCCCTCCGAGCCGAGCTCCAGCCGCGCCGTCCAGGCCGCCGTCCACGCCGCCAAACAGCAGAGACGCCGACCCAAGAGCCTGTGCTCAGTGGGCAACGGCGTCACCGGCCCCAAGCGGGAGAGCGGCTCCCTGGGGGGGCTGCTGGACCTCCTGAGGCAGCGCCCGGAAAAAGGGGGGCCCAGGGGGAAAAAAGAATACAACCCTCCGGCCTCTGAGCATAGGCCCCGGACTCACCCGGGAGCCGGGCCCCGCCCGGGGATGCACCCGCAGCCCGGGCTTCCTGCGGGGGGCCTCCGCCTTCACACCACCCGCGGAACGTTGGGTTGGGCAGCCGATCCCAGCCCAAATCTCCGCCAAGAAAACCTTGTCTCTGCGCAAGAGCTTCAGCTTCCGCCTGCGCCGCGGAGCAGAGCTAAAGAGGGGTCCGAGTGCTGGGACAGCAGGGTGCGGAGCCGCAGCGAGGCCGACAGCTGCTCCCTGCAGGCCGCCTCATCCCGGAAGGATCTCCTCCTCTCAGAGGCTCCTATGGTGCAAAGCAAAGAGCAGCGCTCCAGCCTGTGGAGGATCCTCACCGGACCCTTCCGGAAGAAGGACTTCAGCACTTAGCGGCTGGGGGAAGGGGGACTGTAGCGGAGGGGCGGTGTGGTGGGGATAGCCGCAGTGGGGGGGAAGCTGGTCTGGTGGGGCCCTGCTGTGTGGGTAACGTGGGGGTTTTGGGTGCCTGCTGTGTGGGTTTAACGGGGCTGGGGGGGCTTTGCCTCGTGTGGGTAAGCTGGTGCTGGTGGGCATAGCCTGCTGTGTGGGTAAGCTGGGCTGGTGGGCATAGCCTGCAGTGTGGGGGAAACGGGCTGGTGGGCATGCCCCGGGGGTGGGTAAACGGTGCTGGTGGGATGCCCCGCAGTGGGGGGAAGGGTGTGGTTTTGGGGATAGCCCGCTGGTGGGTAACGGTGCTGGTGGCATTGCCTCAGGGTGGGTAAGTACAAGTGGTGTGGTTTGCTGGTGGGCATTAGCATGCAGTGGGGTAGCTGTGAGCAGAGCTGGTGTGGTGGGCATAGGTTGCTGTGTGGGTAAGCTGGTGCTGGTGGGCATCGCCTGCAAGTGTGAGGTAAGCTGAGCAGAGCCACTGCTGGTGGCGCATAGCCTGCCGTGTGGTATAGCGGAGCAGAGCTGGTGTGGTGGGCAGAGGGGTCGGGTTTGTGGGGGGGTCTGCTGTGGGGTAGCTGAGCAGAGCTGGTGCTGGTGGGCATAGCCTGCAGTGGGGGTAAGTGAGCAGAGCTGGTGCTGGTGGGCATAGCCTGCAGGGTGGGTAAGCTGAGCAGAGCTGGTGCTGGTGGGCATAGCCTGCAGTGTGGGTAACCTGAGCAGAGATGGTGATGGTGGGAATAGCCTGCAGGGTGGGTAAGCTGAGCAGAGCTCACCCCCCACCTCCCCACCCCTCGGTGCTGGTGGGCATTGCCTGCAGTAGTGGGGGTAAGCTGGTGCTGGTGGGCATAGCCTGCTGTGTGGGTAAGCTGGTGCTGGTGGGCATAGCCTGCAGTGGGGGTAAGCTGGTGCTGGTGGGCATAGCCTGCTGTGTGGGTAAGCTGGTGCTGGTGGGCATAGCCTGCAGTGTGGGTAAGCTGGTGCTGGTGGGCATAGCCTGCAGGGTGGGTAAGCTGGTACTGGTGGGCATAGCCTGCCGTGGGGGTAAGCTGAGCAGAGCTGGTGCTGGTGGTCTTCGGCTGCTGTGTGGGTAAGCTGGTGCTGGTGGGCATCGCCTGCAGTGTGGGTAAGCTGGTTCTGGTGGGCATCGCCTGCAGTGTGGGTAAGCTGGTGCTGGTGGGCATAGCCTGCAGGGTGGGTAAGCTTGTTCTGGTGGGCATCGCGTGCAGTGTGGGTAAGCTTGTTCTGGTGGGCATAGCCTGCAGTGTGGGTAAGCTGGTGCTGGTGGGCATAGCCTGCAGTGTGGGTAAGCTGAGCAGAGCTGGTGCTGGTGGGCATAGCCTGCAGTGTGGGTAAGCTGAGCAGAGCTGGTGCTGGTGGGCATAGCCTGCAGTGTGGGTAAGCTGAGCGGAGCTGGTGCTGGTGGGCATGCCAGGTAATGTGGATATGCTTTGCAGAGATGGTGCTGGTGGGCATAGCCTGCTGTGTGGATAAGCTGGTTCTGGTGGGCATAGCCTGCAGTGTGGGTAAGCTGGTGCTGGTGGGCATAGCCTGCAGTGTGGGTAAGCTTGTTCTGGTGGGCATAGCCTGCTGTGTGGGTAAGCTGGTGCTGGTGGGCATAGCCTGCAGTGGGGGTAAGCTGAGCAGAGCTGGTGCTGGTGGGCATAGCCTGCAGTGGGGGTAAGCTGAGCAGAGCTGAGTTGACTGGTGGGCATAGCACTGCAGTGTGATAAGCTGAGCAGAGCTGGTAGCTGGTGGGCTTTAGCCTGCCTGTGTGGTTAAGCTGAGGCAGAGACTGTGCTGGTGGGCATAGCATGCTGGTCGTGGGGATGCTTGTTTCTGGTGGGAATAAGCCTGCTGTAGTGGATAATAGCTGTGCATCTAGCCGGTGCTGCTGGGCATAGCCTGCAGTGTGGGTAAGCTGAGCAGAGAATGTGCCTGGTGGGCATAGTCTGCTGTGTGGGTAAGCTGGTGCTGGTGGGCATAGCCTGCTGTGTGGATAAGCTGAGCAGAGCTGGTGCTGGTGGGCTTTAGCATGCCAGTGATGGGTAAGTTTGTTCTGGTCGGGCTTAATCTCGCAGTGTGGGTAAGCTCGGTGTGGTGGGCATTGCTGGCAGTCAGGGCGTAAGCTGAGCAGAACGGCGTGTGGTGGGCATAGCTGCAGTGTGGTAAGCTTGAGCAGACGTGGTTGCTGGTGGGCATAGCCTTGCAGGTGGGTAAGACTGAAGCAGGAGCCTGGTGCTGGTGGGCATTAGCACTGCAGTGTGGAGTAAGCTGAGCATAAACTGGTGCTTGTTGTGCTGGGGTGGGCATAGCCTGCAGTGTGGTGTATAGCTGAGCAGACACCGGCTGCTGGTGGAGCATAGCCTGCAGTGTGGATAAAGCTGTGACAGACTGTCTGGTGCTGGTGGTATAGCCGTGCAGTGGGGGGTAAAGCTGAGCTGAGCCTGGTGCTGCGTTTGTCTTAGCATGCAGTGTGTGTGTATCAGCATGTGCAGAGATGGTGCCTGGTGGGCATAGACTGCACAGTTGGGGTAAGCTGGTGCTGGTGGGCTAATAGCCTGCAGTGTGGGGTAGCTGAGCTGAGCTGGTGTGGTGGGCATTTAGCGCCTTGGCAGTGTGGGTAAAGTGAGCAGGCCGTGTGGTGGTCATAGCCTGCAGTGGGGGTAAGCTGAGCAGAGTGTGGTGTTGGTGGGCTTAGCTGCAGCAAGTGGGGTAGGCTGAGCTGAGCTGGTGCTGGTGGGCATTGCTGCAGTCGCATGGGTAAGTGAGCAGAGCACGGTTGCTGGTGGGAATATGCCTGCAAGTGTGTGTAAGCTGAGCAGAGTGGTGCTGGGGGGCTAGCCTGCTGTTGGGTTAATGCTGTGTGCAGCTGGGCCATAGGCCTGCGTGTGGGTTAAGCTCGAGCAAGAGCTGGTGCTGGTGGGCCTTTGCATGAGTGTGGGTAAGCTGAGACAGAGCTGGTGCCTGCTGGGCATAGCCCTGCCATGTGATGGGTAAGCTGAGACAGCAGCCGGTGCTGGCGTGGGCATAGCTGCAGTGTGGGTATGCTGAGCAGAGCTGGTTGCTGGTGCGGCCATAGCCTGCAGTAGTGGGTAAGGTGAGCCAGGCTGGTGGCTGGTGGCATAGCTGCTGTGGTGGGGTATGGCTGAAGCAAGAGCCGGTTGTGCCGGATTGCCTGCAGTGTGGGGAGCTGGAGCAGAGGCTCAATGCTGGGTGGGCATAGCCTGCAGTGTGTGTGTAAGCTGAGCAGAGCCGGTGCTGGTGTGGGCACTAAAGCCTGAGTGTGGGTGTAAGCACGAGCCTGGTGCTGCGTGGGAATAGCCCTCTGCAGTAAGTGTGGGTAAGCTGAGCAGAGCTGGTGCTGGTGGGCATAGCCTCCAGTGTGGGTAAGCTGAGCAGAGCTGGTGCTGGTGGGCATAGCCTGCAGTGTGGGTAAGCTTGTTCTAGTGGGCTTAGCCTGCTGTGTGGGTAAGCTGAGTCTGAGACCACCAGGAGAAGGATTTTGGGGACGGGGTCGATAGAACTGGTTCAGTCCTCTTCAGGACTTGTTTGTATCCATCTCTGCTGAGGTGTCCTCTCCTGGGTCAGTCCTTGCCCCTGGGAAGTACCATTAATAGAAGATTATAAGGTGTGAGGAGAACGGGCCGTCACCTTGTAAACACTTCTTCCTGGGAACACCCAGAAACCACCTGAGATCTAATGTTAGCGACCTGTTTCTGAGAAGACCGACCTCCTGTGCCCCAGGCCAATCATAGGTCCTCAGATCCCTCCGAACATGGGAAGAGAGTGCAGATGATCCAAGCATTGGAAAGAGAGAAGGTTCACAGACTGAATCGAGAGGGAGAGGAGGTCCACAGACTGAATCGAGAGGGAGAGGAGGTCCACAGACTGAATCGAGAGGGAGAGGAGGTCCACAGAGAGAATCGAGAGGGAGAGGAGGTCCACAGACTGAATCGAGAGGGAGAGGAGGTCCACAGAGAGAATGGGAGAGGGAGAGGAGGTCCACAGAGGGAATCGAGAGGGAGAGGAGGTCCACAGAGGGGAATCGAAGGAGGGAGGAGGAGAGTCGACACAGAGGGACATCGAAGAGGGATGAGAGGGAGGAGGGAGGTCCACAGCGGGCATCGAGAGGGAGAGGAGGTCCACAGAGGGAATCGCGAGGGAGAGGAGGTCCACAGAGGGAATCGAGAGGGAGAGGAGGTCCACAGAGGGAATCGAGAGGGAGAGGAGGTCCACAGAGGGAATCGAGAGGGAGAGGAGGTCCACAGAGGGAATCGAGAGGGAGAGGAGGTCCACAGAGGGACTCGACGAGGGGAGAGGAGGTCCACAAGAGGGAAATACGTGAGGGAAGAAGGAGGTCACTGAGGGGAATCGAGAGGAGAGGAGTCCCCAGAGGGATCGAGAGGGAGAGGAGGTCACAGCAGGGAATGCGAGAGGGAGAGGCGGTCCACATGATGGGAATCGATAGGAAATCGATGAGGGAAGGAGGAGGGTCCACAGAGGGAATCGACGAGGGGAGAGGATGGTCCACTGAGGGAATCGAGAGGGAGAGGAGGTCACAGATGGGACATCGAGAGGCGAGAGGAAGGCTCCAAGAGGCGATCGAGAGGGAGAGGGGTCCTACAGAGGGAGAATCGGAGACGGGAGAGGAGGTCAGATAGAAGGGAATCGGGAGGAGAGGAGTCCACAGAGGTATCGGAGGGAGAGGAGGTCCACAGAGGGAATCGGGAGGGAGAGGAGGTCCACAGAGGGAATCGGGAGGGAGAGGAGGTCCACAGAGGGAATCGGGAGGGAGAGGAGGTCCACAGAGGGAATCGGGAGGGAGAGGAGGTCCACAGATGGGAACTCGGACGGAGGGAGAGAGAGGTTCCAGAGAGGGTATCGGGAAGGGAGAGGGAGGGCCACAGAGGGCAGATCGAAAGAGGGAGTGGACGGTCACAGAGGTGAATTCGAGAAGGGAGAGGAGGTTCAAAGAGGGGAATCGAGTGGGGATCAGGACGTGGTTTCTTTTCGGTTAGAGGTGTGAAATCTGGGGAGGTATCAGACCTATAGACACCTCAGGCTCGCTGGCCGTGCAAGTAGCAGGTGAGGGTATCAAGAAACGGAGAAACCCCCCAGCGAAAAAAAAACGCTTAGATCACGCGACTGACAACTCAAGATTCATACTAATACCTTTGAGCCGTTAGAAAACCGTCCTAGATCAGTCTGATGGCTCAGACCAGAAAGAAAAGATTCCTCCTTCGTTCCAGAGTCGTTTCAGCTTAAAAATTCCCTCCCCACACTTGGTTGCTCTTGATGGATGTAGGTCTTTTTTCATCTGTACAAACTGTGTAGGGATCCATGGAGGAGGACGGGGACGGAGGGTTCTGCATGGGGGTGCAGGGGGGGAAGAGGGACGGGGACGGAGGTTTTACGCGTGGGGGGGGGTTCCGGGAGGGGGGGGGGGGGGTGAAGAGCGCACCTGGGCGTAGATGTATGGGGCAGGGGGGTTTCCGGGCTCGGGGGGCGCGCGACCGAGGCGGGCGGGGGCTTCGCTAGGGGGGGGGGGGGGAAGAGTACGGGGGGAGGGGGGGTTCCTGAGGAGAGGGGGGGGGCGGGAGAGGGGTGCTAGAGGAGAGGAGGTGGGGTGGGTTCCGCGGGGGGGGGGGGCGGAAAGAGTACGGGGGCGAGCAGTGGAGAGTTCCGCTGGGGGGAGAGGGGGTGGGTTCCGCGGGGTGGGAGGGGAATGGAGGACGAGGGGGGGGGGGAGGGTTACGGCTGGGGGAAGGGGGGGGTCCGCGGGGGGGAGGACAGGGGGAGGGGTGGTTTCGCGGGAGGGGGGAGGGATCCACGGGGGGGGGGGGGAGCAGGACGGAGACGGAGGGACCCGCGGAGGAGGACGGGGACGGAGCGACCCGTGGAGGATGAGGAGGACGGGGACGGAGCGACCCGTGGAGGAGGAGGAGGAAGGGGCACACGGACCGATTCCCGTGGAGGAAGATGGAGGCACGGGGAACGGATGGGTACCCCATTGAACCCTTGTACATGAGATGACCTTCTTCTTCGGGTCGGGCTTGTGATGACCTTCCTCTTCGGGTCGGGCTTGTGATGACCTTCCTCTTCGGGTCGGGCTTGTGATGACCTTCCTCTTCGGGTCGGGCTTGTGATGACCTTCCTCTTCGGTAGGGCTTGTAGATGACCGTCCTATCATTGGGTCGCGGCTTGTTGATGACCTTCCTCTTCGGGTCGGGCTTGTGATGACCTTCCTCTTCGGGTCGGGCTTGTGATGAACCTTCCCGCTTCCGGGTCGGGTTGTGATGACACTTTCCTCATAGGGCGGGCTTGTGATGAGCTTTCTCCTCTTTGTTGCAGACTCCTTTGTGAACAGCCAGGAGTGGACGCTGAGCCGCTCGGTTCCGGAGCTTAAAGTGGTAAGAGCCCGTTCTGCTTTGACTCCTGGGTAATGATGGTCGGGGCGGCCATTACCTGTCAGATTAGAGCCGTCCCTGGGATCCCGCCCGGCCGTCACATTAGCAGCAGGGCCACAGTGGAGGGCGGGGCCACAGTGGAGGGCGGGGCCAGACTGGGTCCATCATGGTCTCCCCTGTTCTTCTCCACCTTCTCTCTGGAGCATCTGTTGCTGCGTCCATTAATCCTCTACCAATTCTTACATTGCAGGGCATTGTGGGTAATCTATCAAGTGGAAAATCTGCATTGGTTCATCGATACCTTACAGGAACATATGTTCAGGAAGAGTCTCCTGAAGGTAGGTGGCCCCTTGCCTATTGGGTGTAACTGCTTACTGGGGGGCAGGAGGGCCAGCAAAGTGACGGAGGGGTCTTTAAAGGAGTTGTCTCACTTACTATGGATTTTATGCAATTCTTTCATTGTGTATGGCAGCAATGGATTTTTGAATTCAGGGCGTGCTTCTTGTCTGCCTCTTCTCCTCTCCCTTCCCCTCTCCCATCAGCACACAGAAGATCTTCCTTACCTATACAGCAGGGGGAGGGCGATGGGGTTGTCTGCAGGGTTAACCCGTGTGTGCCTTTTACCAGATTGCTGTCACTGCTGGATCATCTGATATGTGTTGTGGCTGTGCCGAGCTCTTGCTGTCCTCTCCACAGAGTCAGGTGACAGGACAGGGAGGGGCTGATCTCTTGTGTGTGGAGAGGTATGATGATTGCTGTGTATGCTAATGCAGAGCAGGTGGTGATGTCAGTGTTACTATACCCCCTGCTTCGCATATCAAATGCCTCATCGGACATGCTTAAGCGCAACAGAAACACACTAACACGTCTCACTTACAGAAAAAGACACAGGCAGCTGTGAAGTGTGTTTCTATACATTAGCGATGTGTCACCTAATATAGCAGAGCAGGGTGGGGAGTGAAACGTTCACATGCCCCCATGATCTGTTCTCATTAGTATAGTCAATGCTCCACAGACGAATCATGTTATAGATAACACACTGCATACTGCTGTCACATTGTTACCTGCCTCATGATAGCTTCCCTCTGCTCTCCTAGTCAATCTGTTGTAGAGAGCAGGAGGGAGCAGGAATCAATACACTGGGTTAATCCACAGCACGAAGCTAAGAACCCTCCCCCTCATTCCCTACAGAGGCATTACTGTGCAGGGAAGGGGATCTGTGTCTGAGTCTGTATTCAGAAACAGATGAGTCATCCAGCATGCAGCCAGTGCAGATAATGATCAGACAGTCAGTGCTATTAAGTCGGATTTCAGACGCTAAATTGCACTAATAATACTAACAGGGATAATCTCAACGCAGTAGGCCATTTGTAACTGAACATAATTGCAAAGCTGTTGTTTTTTAAGCTCTTTTAATTAAAACCCAATTATTGTAGCGAGACAACCCCTTTAAAGTCTCCTGGACTATGTGATCTGCAGTGTCCTGGGGCAGGATAGAGACGCAAGCATCATGATGGTCTCCTATACTGTGGTATCTGCTGGGTCCTGGGGGGCAGAAGGGCCCAGGATAGAGAGAGAGGTTTCATGTGGGTCTCCGGGACTGTGGAATCTGCCAATTCCTGGGGGGGCAGGATTGAGGCAGACGGGTTGTGTGTGTGTCTCCTAGGAGACAAGGCAATAGGGAACACGGCACAGGCAGGGGTTACGGCAGGTAGGCACAGGGGTTATGCAGGAGGGCAGAGGGGGCAGACGGTATACAGGAGTCGGGCAGGAGGGCACACAGGGGTCGAGGGAGGTGGGTGTATGTCTTCTGTTTTGGATGCGTTTTCTCACCCATCTTATTTCAGGTGGAAGATTCAAGAAGGAGATTGTGGTGGACGGACAGAGCTACCTGCTGCTGATCCGGGACGAGGGCGGCCCCCCCGGAGATGCAGGTAACTTGATGTATTAGGTGCAGGCGCTGCCATACACCCTGCGTTGACCGCACAGATAGAACACCTCCCAGACCACAGAGACCGCATGTACAGTCAGGCTTCCTGGGCTTGTCTAGTAAGCCACTACTCCTCAGATCTTATCTTATCCCAAGATATATAATTATTATTAAAAAAAATTAATAATAAATTAATATATCTTATTTATATATCCTCTAAATATTATTACCCCTTTTATACGCCAGAATATCTTTATACAGGCATTTCCCTCTGTAATATATGTAAAGGTTTCCATCATGTCTTCCTTTCCCTTCTTCCTCTTGTAACATATGTAAAGGTTTCCATCATGTCCTCCTTTCCCTCATATGTAAAGATTTCCATCATGTCTTCCTTTCCCTTCTCTCCTCCTGTAACATATGTAAAGGTTTCCATCTGATTTGCCCGAGTAGCTTCTCCGAGGTCACATTGTGTCGGTCACTGGGATGAAGATATGCGCAGGGCTTCAGCAACCCCTGTAAACCCCACCTATCATCAGACATGCATGGGGCCCAGTAACCTATCCCGGGCCCCTTGGGGCCCTTGCTGCGCTGGTCTCATGCTGTCTTCTCTTGCAGTTTGCCGCTTGGGTTGACGCCGTTGTCTTCGTCTTCAGTCTTGAGGATGAGATCAGTTTTCAGACGGTTTTCAATTATTACGCGCGACTGTCCAGCTATCGCAACACGGCTGACGTCCCCATGGTCCTTGTCGGAACACAAGGTAAGGACAGTTTGAGATGGGGGGCCAAGTTTATAGTAAAGTGAGGTCTGAGGACGAGGAGGACGAGAGTTTTTTAGAAACGTGGGGTCTGAGGATGGGAGGACAAAGTTTTATATAACGTGAGGTCTGAGGAGAGGGGGGCGATTTTATAAAACGTGGGTCGAGGTTGAGGGGGGGGGTTTTAAGTAACGTGGGGTCTAGGATGAAGGGCGAGAGTTTTTGTAACTGGCTGAGGATGAGGAGGGCGAGAGTTTTATAGTAACATAAGGTCTGAGGATGGGGAAACGAGATTTTAATAGAACTAAGGCTGAGGATGAGGAGAACAGAGTTTTTTTAAACAGGGGGTCTGGGGAAAAAGGGGGAAGAAGTTTTATGTAACGGAGGTCTGAAAGACAAAAAAGTTCATGGTAATGTGAAGTTGGGGATGAGGAGGACGAGGTTTTATAGTAAGTAGGTCAGAATGGGGGAAACAAAAGGGTTTATATAAAATGAGGTTTGAGCATAAACAAGAGATTTATAGTAAGGAGGTCGAGGGGGAGGGGGAAAAAAATTTTTATAAAATTTTAGGTCTGAGGAGGGAAAAGGATTTTTATAGTAGAAAGAGGTTTTATTAATGTGAGGCTGAGGATGGGGAAACAGCAGTTTTATAGAAATTTTGAGGTCGGAGGACGACACAGTTTCTAGTAACAAAAGGTCTGAGGATGAGGAGGAAGAGTTTTATAGTAACTTGAGGTCTGAGGATGAGGCGAACGAGAGGTTTATAGTAACATAAGGTCTGAGGATGAGGAGAACGAGAGGTTTATAGTAACATAAGGTCTGAGGATGAGGAGAACGAGAGGTTTATAGTAACATAAGGTCTGAGGATGAGGAGAACGAGAGGTTTATAAACAAAAGGGTTTTGGGATGGGGAAAAAGAGTTTATATTAACGGAGGTTGGGGAAAAGGAGGAAGAAGTTTTATATAAACGTGGGGTTGAGAATGAGGAGAAAAAAGTTCTAGGGAAGTGAGGTCTGAGGATGAGGAGAACGGGTTTTTTTATAGAAAACGGGGGTCTGAAAAACGAGGAGACGAGAAGTTTATAAAAATGAGGTCGAGGATATGGGGGAAAGTTTTAAAAAGAAAACGTGGGTCTGGGGATGAGGGGGCGAGTTTTATAGAACTTTTAGGTCTGGGGGATGAGGGGGAAAATTTTATATAAGGGATTTTTCAAGGAAGAGGAAAAGGGGGAGAGTTTTATATAACGAGGTCTGAAAATTAGGGGGGCGAGATTTTTTTTATAGTAACAAAAAGGGTCAGGTGAGGAGAACGAAAAAGGTTTTTTAGAAAAATAAGGTTGGGGGATGAGGAAACGAGAGTTTTTATAAAATAAGGGGTCTTGAGAATTTTTTAAAACAAAGGGTTTTAAAAAACAGGGGGGTCAGGAAAAGGGGGGAAAAGAGAGTTTATAGTAAGGGAGGTCTGGGGAAAAGAGGAAAAAGAGAGTTTTATATTAACGTTGATTAAAAAAGGGGGGAGAACGAGGTTTTATAGTGGGTGAGGTTGAGGATTGAAACGAGAGTTTTCTGTTGGTTAAAAGAGGTTTTAAAGATAGGGAAAACGGGTTTTAAAATTTAAGGTGAGATCGGGAAAAAGAGGAGAAAACAAGTTCTGTGGTAATATGATCTAAAGATGATAAAGGGATTTTTATGTAACGGAGGTCAGGGTGGGGAGGACGATTTTTAGGCCCGTTCACAGAGGGATTTGGCCTTTTGGTTATGGCCGCGGGTTCTGCGTGGTTTCCCCGGCCATAACCCGCGGCCAAATGCGCCTAATTATTAACAGGGTTTTCCTTTTGGGAAACCGCTTAATATTCACACCCGCGGTTTGCCCGGGGCCCGGGCGCGGACAACCCCGCGTGTGAAGAACCCCTTTTCATTTCTTGGTCGCCGCGGGGGGCGGGGCGGGGATGCCTACGCCGCGGCTTGCCCCCCTGCTCTTAATTTGCATAGGGGCAAGCCCTCAGCGCAAGCCGCGTCCCAAACCACGCCCCTCCCGCAGCGAGGCCACGCCCACCGCCCGCGCCGCGGATCTGGCCGCGGGTACCGCGGCGAGAGCCACGGCGAAACCCGCGGCCAAATCGGTCGTGTGAACAAGGCCTTATAGTAACGTGAGGTCTGAGGATGAGGTGGACAAGTTTTATAGTAACGTGAGGTCTGAGGAGGAGGAAGAGTTTTATAGTAACCTGGGGTCTGAGGATGAAGAGATCAAAGAGAACAGCAGTTTTATAGTAATGTGAGGTCTGAGGATGAGGAGGAAGAGCGTTTTATAGTGACGTGTGGTCTGAGGAGGAGGAAGAGCGTTTTATAGTAACGTGTGGTCTGAGGAGGAGGAAGAGCGTTTTATAGTAACGTGAGGTCTGAGGAGGAGGAAGAGTTTTATAGTAACATGAGGTCTGAGGAGGAGGACGAGGTTTCTATAGTAACGTGAGGTCTGAGGATGAGGAGGACAAAAGTTGTATAGTAATTTGAGGTCTAAGGATGAGGAGGATGAGTTATATAGTAACGTGAGGTCTGAGGATGAGGAGGACGAGTTTCATGGTAACATGAGGTCTGAGGATGAGGAGGACGAGTTTCATAGTAACATGAGGTCTGAGGATGAGGAGGACGAGTTTTATAGTAACGTGAGGTCTAAGGATGAGGGACGAGTTTTATAGTAACGTGAGGTCTGAGGATGAGGAGGACAAAAGTTCTATAGTACTTTGAGGTCTAAGGAGGTGGAGGATGAGTTTTATAGTAAAGTGAGGTCTGTGGAGGAAGAGAGTTATATAGTAAAGGGAGGTGTGAGGATGAGGAGGTCGAGTTTTATAGTAACATGAGGTCTGAGGATGAGGAGGAAGAGTTTTATAATAACGTGAGGTCTAAGGAGGAGGACGAGTTTTATAGTAACGGGAGGTCTAAGGATGAGGGACGAGTTTTATAGTAACGTGAGGTCTAAGGATGAGGGACGAGTTTTATAGTAACGTGAGGTCTAAGGATGAGGGAACGAGTTTTATAGTAACGTGAGGTCTAAGGATGAGGGACGAGTTTTATAGTAACGTGAGGTCTGAGGATGAAGAGGACAAAAGTTCTATAGTAATTTGAGGTCTAAGGATGAGGGACGAGTTTTATAGTAATTTGAGGTCTAAGGATGAGGGACGAGTTTTATAGTAACGTGAGGTCTGAGGATAAAGAGGAAGAGTTTTATAGTAATGTGAGGTCTGAGGATGAGGAGGACAAAAGTTCTATAGTAACGTGAGGTCTAAGGATGAGGGACGAGTTTTATAGTAACGGGAGGTCTAAGGATGAGGGACGAGTTTTATAGTAACGTGAGGTCTAAGGATGAGGGACGAGTTTTATAGTAACGTGAGGTCTAAGGATGAGGGACGAGTTTTATAGTAACGTGAGGTCTGAGGAGGAAGAGAGTTATATAGTAACCTGAGGATGAGGACTACGAGTTTTATAGTAATGTGAGCTCTTAGGATGAGGGGGGCGATTTTATAGTAACGTGAGGTCTGAGGAGGAGAAGGAGAACTAGAGTTTTATACACTGTGTGCAGAATTAATAGGCAAATGAGTATTTTGATCACGTCATCCTTCTTATACATGTTGTCCTATTCCAAGCTGTATAGGCTTGAAAGCCAACTACCAATTAAGCAAATCAGGTGATGTGCATCTCTGTAATGAGGAGGGGTGGGGCCTAATGACATCAACACCCTATATAAGGTGTGCTTAATTATTAGGCAACTTCCTTTCCTTTGGCAAAATTGGTCAGAAGAGAGATTTGACGGATTCTGAAAAGTCCAAAACTGTGAGATGTCTTGCAGAGGGATGCAGCAGTCTGGAAATTGCCAAACTTTTGAAGTGTGATCACCGAACAATCAAGCGTTTCATGCAAATAGCCAACAAGGTCGCAAGAAGCGTGTGGGGAAAAAAAAAGCCGCAAAATAACTGCCCATGAATTGAGGAAAATCCAGCGTAAAGCTGCCAAGATGCCATTAGCCACCAGTTTTGCCATATTTCAGAGCTGCAACGTTACTGGAGTACCAAAAAGCACAAGGTGTGCGATACTCTGGGACATGGCCAAGGTAAGGAAGGCTGAAAAACGACCACCTTTGAATCAGAAACATAAGATAAAACGTCAAGACTGGGCCAAGAAATATCTGAAGACTGATTTTTCTAAGGTTTTATGGACTGATGAAATGAGAGTGACTCTTGATGGCCAGATGGATGGGCCAGAGGCTGGATCAGTAAAGGGTAGAGAGCTCCGACTCAGACGCCAGCAAGGTGGAGATGGGGACTGGGATGGGCTGCTCTCATTAAAGATGAACTTGTGGGACCTTTTCGTGTTGAGGATGGAGTTGAAGCTCAACTCCCAGACCCACTGCCAGTTTCTGGAAGACACCTTCTTCAAGCAGTGGTGCAGGAAGAAGTCGGTATCGGTCAAGAAAAACATGACTTTCATGCAGGACAACGCTCCATCACATGTATCCAAATACTCCACAGCGGGGCTGGCCAGGAAAGGTCTAAAAGAAGAAAAATAATGACATGGCTGCCTTGTTCTGATCCGAACCCCATAGAGAACCTGTGGTCCCTCCTAAAATGTGAGATCCACAGGGAGGGAAAACAGTGTCTGGGAGGCTGTGGTGGCTGCTGCATGCAATGTTGATCGTAAACAGATCAAGCAACCGACAGAATCTATGGATGGAAGGCTTTTGAGTGTCATCGTAAAGAAAGGTGGCGAGATTGGGCACTGATTTTGGTTTTGCTTTTGAATGTCAGAAATGTTTATTTCTAAATTGTCGGTTGTTATATTGGTTTACCTGGGGAAAAGAAACATGCGATGGTTATAGATTTGTTTTTTTATTAAGTTGCCTAATAATTCTGCACAGTAAGGCTATGTTCACACGGCTTATTTTGGGACGTATTTCGTGCCGGATGAGGAGGACAAAAGTTCTATAGTAATTTGAGGTCTGAGGATGAGGAGGACGAGTTTTATAGTAAAGTGATGTCTGAGGATGAGTTTTATAGTAATGTGAGGTCTGAGGATGAGGCGCAAGACCGTTTTATAGTAACGTGAGGTCTGAGAATGAAGAGATCAAAGAGAACAACAGTTTTAAAGTAACGTGAGGTCTGAGAATGAGGAGAACGTGTTTTACAGTAACATGAGGAGAACGAGAGGTTTATATGAATGTGAGGTCTGAGGATGAGGAGGATGAGTTTCATAGTAACATGAGGTCTGAGGATGAGGAGGATGAGTTTCATAGTAACATGAGGTCTGAGGATGAGGAGGACGAGTTTCATAGTAACATGAGGTCTGAGGATGACTAGTTTTATAGTAACCTGAGGTCTGAGGATGAAGAGAACAAGAGTTCTATAGTAATGTGAGGTATGAGGAGGAGAAGAACGAGAGTTTTATAGTATTGTAAGGTCTGAGGAGGAGGAGAATGAGAGTTTTATAGTAACTGGAGGTCTGAGGATGAGGAGGACGAGAGTTCTATAGTACTTTGAGGTCTGAGGATGAGGAGGATGAGTTTTTATAATAATATGAGGAGGATGAGAGTTTTATAGTAACGTGAGGTCTGAGGATGAGGAGAACAAGAGTTCTATAGTAATGTGAGGTCTGAGGATGAGGAGGACGAGTTTCATAGTAACGTGAGGTCTAAGGATGAGGAGGGAGAGTAATAGTGTTATGAGTTCAGAGGATGAGTTTTATAGTAACCAGAGGTCTGAGGATAAGCAGTACAAGAGTTTTATAGTAATATGAGGAGAACAAGAGGTTTATATTAACGTGAGGTCTGAGGATGAGGAGAAGAGGAGTTTTATAGTAATATGAGGTCTGAGGAGGACGAGTTTTATAGTAACGTGAGGTCTGAGGATAAAGAGGAAGAGTTTTATAGTAATGTTAGGTCTGAGAAGAAAGATTAAGATATTTTGATAGAAAACTGAATGCTGAGGATAAAGAGAAAAAGAGTTCTATAGTAATGTGAGGTCTGAGGAGGAGAGAACAAATGCTTTATAGTATCGTAAGGTCTGATGAGGAGGAGAACAAGAGTTTTATAGTAACGTGAGGTCTGAGGATGAGAACGAGAGTTTTATATTAATGTGAGGAGAGAGGATGAGGAGGACGAGTTTATAGTAACTGAAGTCTGAGGAATAGGAGGACAAGTTTTATAGTAATGTGAGGTCTGAGGAGGAAGAGAGTTTTATAGTAACGTGAGGTCTGAGAGGGGAGGAGAATGAGAGGTTTATATTAATGTGACATCTGAGGATGAGGTGGACGAGTTTCGTAGTAACATGAGGTCTGAGGATGAGGAGCACAAGTTTTATAGTAACGTGAGGTCTGAGAACGAGAGTTCTATATTAATGTGAGGTCTTAGGATGAGGAGGACAAAAGTTCTATAGTAATGTGAAGTATAAGGATGAGAAGGACAAAATTTCTATAGTACTTTGAGGTCTGAGGATAAGGAGGACGAGTTTTATAGTAATGTGAGGTCTGGGGATGAGAACTACTGTAGAGCTTTATAGTAATGTGAGGTATGAAGATGAGGAGACCAGGAGTTCTATAGTAATGTGAGGTCTTAGGATGATGAGGACAAGATTTATAGTAACTTGAGGTCTGAGGAGGAGGAAGATGAGAGTTTTATAGTAACATGAGGATGAGGAGGTCGAGAGTTCTATAGTAATGTGAGGTCTGAGAATGAGAACAATAGTTCTATAGTAATTTGAAGTCTGAGGATAAGGAGTACAAGAGTTTTATAGTAACGTGAGGTCTGAGGGTGATGAGGAGCGCAAGTTTTATAGTTGCGTGAGGTCTGTGGAGAACGAGAGTTCTATATTAATGTGAGGTCTTAGGATGCGGATGACAAGAGTCCTATAGTAATGTGAAGTATTAGGATGAGGAGGACGAGTTTTATAGTAACGTGACTTCTGAGGATGAGGAGGACGAGTTCTATAGTAATGTGAGGTCTGAGAATGAGGAATACAAGAGTTTTATAGTAATGTGAGGTCTGAGGGTGAGGATGTCGAGTTTTATAGTAACGTGAGGTCTGAGGATGATGAGGAGAACAAGAGTTATAGTAACGTGAGGTCTGAGGATGAGGAGGAGAACAAGAGTTATAGTAACGTGAGGTCTGAGGATGAGGAGGCCGAGTTTTATAGTAACGTGAGGTCGGAGGATGAGGAGGAGAAATAGAGTTCTATAGTAATGTGAGGTCTGAAGATGAGGAGGATGAGAGTTTTATAGTAACGTGAGGTCTGAGGATAAGGAGTACACGAGTTTTATAGTAATGAGGATGAGAACATCAGTTTTATAGTAATTTGAGGTCTGAGGAGGAGGAAGATGAGTTTTATATTAACGTGAGGTCTGATGATGAGGAGAACTAGAGGTTTATAGTAATGTGAGGTCCGAGGATGAGGAGAACGAGAGTTCTATACTAATGTGAAGTATAAGGATGAGGAGGACAAAAGTTCTATAGTACTTTGAGGTCTAAGGATGAGGAGGACGAGTTTTATAGTAACGTAAGGTTTGAGGATGAGGAGGACGAGTTTTATAGTAACGTGAGGTCTGAGGATGAGGAGGACGAGAGTTTTATAGTAACGTGAGGTCTGAGGATGAGGGGGGCGAGTTTTATAGTAACGTGAGGTCTGAGGATGAGGGGGGCGAGTTTTATAGTAACGTGAGGTCTGAGGACGAGGAGGACACGTTTTATAGTAACGTGAGGTCTGAGGAGGAAGAGAGTTATATAGTAACCTGAGGTTTGAGGATGAAGAGAACAAGAGTTTTATAGTAACCTGAGGTCTGAGGAGAAGGACGAGAGTTTTATATTAACTTGTGGTCTGAGGAGAAGGAGAACTAGAGGTTTAAAGTAATGTGAGGTCTGAAGATGAGACTAAGAGTTCTATAGTAATGTGAGGCCTGAGGATGAGGAAAACGAGAGATTTATAGTAATGTGAGGTCTGAGTATGAGGTGGTCAAGTTTTATAGTCACGTGAGGTCTGATGATGAGGGGACCAAGGGTTTTATTGTAACTTGAGGTCTGAGGAGGAGGAAGATGAGAGTTTTATAGTAACATGAGGATGAGGAGGTCGAGGTTTCTATAGTAACGTGAGGTCTAAGGATGAGGGGAACATGAGTTTAATAGTAACATGAGGATGAGGAGAACATGAGTTTTATATTAATGTGAGGTCTGAGGATGAGGAGAAGGGTTTTTTGAGGTCTGAGGAGGAGGAAGATGAGAGTTCTATAGTAACCTGAGGATGAGGAGGTCGAATTTTATAGTAAAGTTTTTGGGAATGTCATGATATAAATATGAACGGGTAAACAATTGTATAAGATGTGTCGCAGTCTTGTAATGGTTGTGTTCAGTGCGTCCCGTACAGCACCCACTCTTCTGATGTGAGTGCCTCTCCACAGTTTCCGAGGGGGCCCTTGCGCTTCTATAGTAATCCTTTATATTGGTGGTTGCAAAGTAGTACCTAGGGTGGTGACATGAGGTATGGAGGGCTGCTTGCTCTATGGCTAGGTGATGGGTTATCTCCCGTGTGCTGTATATTGTGTGTGTGGTGATGGATTACCACCAGTGTAACCCTATAGTGACAGGAGGAGCAGGGGATGGATTACCACCAGTGTATCCCTATAGTGACAGGAGGGCAAAGGGGATGGATTCCCACAGGTATCCCTTTATTTAAAAAAAAAAAAAAAAAAGGGGAGGGGGCAGGGGTTGGTTAAACCCCCAGTGTAACCCTAAGTGCCCAGGAGGAGGGGGACGGGGGGATGGATTCCCACCAGTTTTACCCCTTTATAGTGACAGGAGGAGGGGGACGGGGGATGGTTTTTTAAACCCCCCAGTGAAAAACCCTTTAGTGACAGGAGGAGCCAAGGGGAGGGATTACCACCGTGTAACCCTTTATAGTTTCCGGGGTGGACGGGGGAGGGGTTTTCCACCAGTGAAAACCCCTATAGTGACAGGAGGAGCAGGGGATGGATTACCACCAGTGTAACCCTATAGTGACAGGAGGAGCAGGGGATGGATTACCACCAGTGTATCCCTATAGTGACAGGAGGAGACAGGGGATGGATTACCACCAGTGTAACCCTATAGTGACAGGAGGAGACAGGGGATGGATTACCACCAGTGTATCCCTATAGTGACAGGAGGAGACAGGGGATGGATTACCACCAGTGTATCCCTATAGTGACAGGAGGAGCAGGGGATGGATTACCACCAGTGTAACCCTATAGTGACAGGAGGAGCAGGGGATGGATTACCACCAGTGTATCCCTATAGTGACAGGAGGAGACAGGGGATGGATTACCACCAGTGTATCCCTATAGTGACAGGAGGAGGAGACAGGGGATGGATTACCACCAGTGTAACCCTATAGTGACAGGAGGAGACAGGGGATGGATTACCACCAGTGTATCCCTATAGTGACAGGAGGAGACAGGGGATGGATTACCACCAGTGTAACCCTATAGTGACAGGAGGAGGAGACAGGGGATGGATTACCACCAGTGTATCCCTATAGTGACAGGAGGAGACAGGGGATGGATTACCACCAGTGTAACCCTATAGTGACAGGAGGAGACAGGGGATGGATTACCACCAGTGTAACCCTATAGTGACAGGAGGAGACAGGGGATGGATTACCACCAGTGTATCCCTATAGTGACAGGAGGAGCAGGGGATGGATTACCACCAGTGTATCCCTATAGTGACAGGAGGAGACAGGGGATGGATTACCACCAGTGTATCCCTATAGTAAGGAGGAGGGGGATGGTTACCACCAGTACTATAGTGACGGAGGGACAGGGAGGATTCCCAGTGTACCTTAGTGAAGGAGGAGAGGGGATTACCCCGTGACCTATAGTGACAGGAGGGAGGGGATGGTTACACCGTGTAACCTATAGTGAAGGAGGAGGGATGGATTAACCAGTTCCTTAGTGACGGGGAGAGGAGATACCACAGTGAACCTATGTGACAGGGGAGGGGTGATCCACCGTGTCCTATGTGCAGGAGGAGACAGGGATGATTACACCAGTGTACCCTATGTGACAGGAGAGCAGGGGGGTTACCACCAGTGTAACCTTAGTGAAGAGGGAAGGGATGGATTCCACAGTGTACCCTATGTGACAGGAGGAGAGAGGTTCAAGTTATCTTAGTGAAGGAGGAAGGGGATGATTCCACCAGTGTACCCATGTGAAACAGGATGGATACCACCTGTACCTATTGGAGGAGGAGATCACCGTGTACCTTTGAGGAGGACAGGGGATGGAACCACCGTGTACCTATATGACAAGGAGAGCAGGGTGGATTACACCAGTGTAACTAAGTGACAGGAGGAGCAGGGTGGATTACACCAGTGTACCTATGGACAGGAGGGAGACAGGGGTGATTACCACCAGTGTACCCTATAGTGACAGAGGAGCAGGGGATGGATTACCGTGTACCCTTAGTGAAGGGAGGCAGGGATGGATTACCACCAGTGAACCTATAGTGCAGGGAGCAGGGAGATTACACAGACCTATGTGAAGGAGGAGAGGGAGGATTACCAGTGTACCCTATAGTGAAGGAGGGCAGGGGAGGATTACCACAGGAACCTATGTGACAGGAGGAGGGATGGATTACCCGGTAACCTTAGTGACAGGAGAGAGGGGTGGTTACACAGTGTACCCTTAGGAAGGAGGAGAAGGGTGATTACACCAGTGTAACCTTAGTGACAGGAGGAGACAGGGGTGGATACACCAGTTAACCTTGTGACAGGAGGGCGGGGTGGATTACCACCGTGCTATGTGACAGGAGCAGGGGATGGTAACTTCACAAATGAACCCAGGTATCCCTATATGACAGGAGGAAGGATGGATCCACAGGTACCCTATAGTGAGGAGAGAGGGGATGTTACACAGTGACCTTAGGAGGAGGGCAGGGATGGATTCCCCAGTGTACCTTGTGACGGAGGAGAGGGGATGGATTACCACAGTGTACCCTATGTGACAGGAGAGAGGGGATGGATTACCACCAGTGTTCTATAGTGACAGGGGAAGGGGTGATCCACCAGTGAACCTATGTGACAGGAGGAGCAGGGATGGATTACACCAGTGTAACCTATAGTGACAGGAGAGCAGGGGATGGATTACCACCAGTGTAACCTATGTGACAGGGGAGAAGGGGATGGATTACCACCAGTGTAACCCTATAGTGACAGGAGGAGCAGGGGATGGATTACCACCAGTGTAACCCTATAGTGACAGGAGGAGACAGGGGATGGATTACCACCAGTGTAACCCTATAGTGACAGGAGGAGCAGACAGGGGATGGATTACCACCAGTGTAACCCTATAGTGACAGGAGGAGACAGGGGATGGATTACCACCAGTGTAACCCTATAGTGACAGGAGGAGCAGGGGATGGATTACCACCAGTGTAACCCTATAGTGACAGGAGGAGGAGACAGGGGATGGATTACCACCAGTGTAACCCTATAGTGACAGGAGGAGGAGACAGGGGATGGATTACCACCAGTGTAACCCTATAGTGACAGGAGGAGGAGCAGGGGATGGATTACCACCAGTGTAACCCTATAGTGACAGGAGGAGACAGGGGATGGATTACCACCAGTGTAACCCTATAGTGACAGGAGGAGCAGGGGATGGATTACCACCAGTGTAACCCTATAGTGACAGGAGGAGACAGGGGATGGATTACCACCAGTGTATCCCTATAGTGACAGGAGGAGACAGGGGATGGATTACCACCAGTGTATCCCTATAGTGACAGGAGGAGCAGGGGATGGATTACCACCAGTGTATCCCTATAGTGACAGGAGGAGGAGACAGGGGATGGATTACCACCAGTGTAACCCTATAGTGACAGGAGGAGCAGGGGATGGATTACCACCAGTGTAACCCTATAGTGACAGGAGGAGGAGGGGATGGATTACCACCAGTGTAACCCTATAGTGACAGGAGGAGGAGACAGGGGATGGATTACCACCAGTGTAACCCTATAGTGACAGGAGGAGCAGGGGATGGATTACCACCAGTGTAACCCTATAGTGACAGGAGGAGGGGATGGATTACCACCAGTGTAACCCTATAGTGACAGGAGGAGGAGACAGGGGATGGATTACCACCAGTGTAACCCTATAGTGACAGGAGGAGGGGGAGGATTACCACCAGTGTAACCCTATAGTGACAGGAGGAGCAGGGGATGGATTACCACCGTGTAACCCTAGTGACGGAGGAGGAGACAGGGGATGGATTACCACCATGTACCCTATATGGAGGAGGAGCAGGGGATGGATTACCACCAGTGTAACCCTATAGTGACAGGAGGAGCAGGGGATGGATTACCACCAGTGTAACCCTATAGTGACAGGAGGAGCAGGGGATGGATTACCACCAGTGTAACCCTATAGTGACAGGAGGAGCAGGGGATGGATTACCCTGACCCAAGTACGAGGAGACAGGATGATTACACAGTGTACCCATGTACAGGAGAGAGGAGATAACGTACTATATGACAGGAGGAGCAGGGGATTACACCATGTAACCCTATAGTGACAGGAGGCAGGGGAGGATTACCACCAGTGTAACCCTATGTGACAGGAGGACAGGGTTGATTACCACCGTGTACCCTATATGAAGAGAGAGAGGGGTGATTACCGTGTACAAGGACAGGGGAGCGGGATGGATTCCACAGTGAACAGGCAGGGGAGGACAGGAGGATTACCATGTACAGGACAGGGGAGAGGATGGATACCACGTGTAACCCTGTGAGAGGAGAGCAGGGAGATTACCACCATGTACCTTAGTGACAGGAGGAGACGGTGGATTACCACCAGTGACCTACAAAGTGCCCCAGGGAAGACAGGGAGATCCCATGTAACCCTATAGTGACGGAGAGGGATGGTTACAGTGTAATAGGGGGGCAGGGTGTTACCACAGTAAAGTGAGGGGAACAGGGTGTACACCGTGACGAAGGAAGAGGAACAGTGTACCCATGAATAGGAGGAGAGGAAGGATATTACCATGTACAGGACAGGGGGAAGATGGAACCAAGTGACATGTGAGGAGAGAGGTGTTACCCCAGTGTAACCCATATACAGAGGAGGACAGGTGGATACAAGTGTCCCTATAGTGAGAGGCAGGGAGGATACAATGAACATAGAAGGAGGAGAAGGGGATAACCACGTGTACCCTATAGTGAAGGGAACAGGGATGATTACCCCAGTGTACCTATAGCAGGAGGAGCAGGGGTGATTACACAGTAATAAGTGACAGGAGGAGCAGGGGATGGTTACCCCTGTACCCTAGTGACAGGAGGAGAAGGGATGATACACAGTGAACCTATAGTGAAGGAGGAGAGGGGTGATCCACCAGTGTAACCTATATGACAGGGGAGCAGGGATGGATTACCACTGTATCCCTATAGACAGGGAGCAGGGATGGATTACCACAGTGATCCTTAGTACAGGAGGAGGGGGAGGTTAAAGGTACCTATAGAAGGAGGAGGAGACAGGGGATGATACCAGTAACCCTAAGTACAGGAGGAGCAGGGGTGGATTACCACAGTACCCATAGTGACGAGGGCAGGGATTAACATTAACCCTATAGTGACAGGAGGAGGAGACAGATGATTCCACAGTGACCTAGTGACAGGGGAGCAGAGGTCCCCGTGACCCAAGTGAGGAAAGACAGTGCAAGTGTTTGGAAGGATGAGCGGGGTGATTACACAGTGTAACCCTATATGCGAGGAGCAGGGGATGATTACACAGTGTAACCCATGTGACAGGAGAGAAAGGATATACAAGTGATATACAGGGAGAAGATTACCAAGTGACTAAACAGGAGAAGGGAGGAACCATGAAGGAAAAAGGAGCAGGTTTTACCAGGTACTAAGGAAGGGGAGGGAGGATTCCACCATTATTTAGTCTGAGGGGGGGGTGACAAGTTACCGTGAGGCGGGGTAAGGGGAACCAGTGGTCTTTACAATGGGGGGTAATCCCAATCCCTGTCCCCTTTTAAAATAAGGAACAAGGGGGGGTAAACCCCCCCTTGTTCCTGTACATGGGACAGGTGGAATTCACCCTGTCCCTTGTACAAGGGCAGGGGTAACCCCCCCTGTTAAATCGCCTTTATAGGGTTTTAACTGGGGGAAAATCCACCCGGTCCCCTTGTACAAGGGAAACAGGTGGAATCCCCCTGTTTTCCCCTGTTAAGGGAAAAGGGTGGTAAACCACCTGTCCCTTGTACAAGGGACAGGGGTAATCCACCCTGTTCCCCTTTACTAAGGGCAGGTGGTAACCACCCTTGAAAACCCCTTTTGTACAAAGGGAACGGTGGTAATCCCCCCCTTTCCCCCTGTACAAGGGCATGGTGGTTAACCCCCCCTTTTCCCCCAATTAGGGTAAAAGGGGTAATATCCCCTCCCTGAATATAGGGTAAACAGGGTGGTTAATCCACCTGTTCCTGTCATATGGGGTCGGGGGGGTTAAACCCCCCTTTGCCTTTGTACAAGGGGGGACAGGTGGTAACCACCTGCCCTTTGTACGGGATACCGGGGAAATTTCCCCCCGTTTCCTTTGTAAAAAAGGTTAACGGGGAAATTTCCCCCCCTTTGTCCCTTGGGCAAAGGGTTACAGGGGGGAATATCCCCGTTTTCCCTGTAAAAGGGGGGTCAGGTGGTAATCCCCCTGTTTTCCCCTTTATAAGGGAAGGGGTGGTAACCACCATTTTTCCCTTGACAAGGGACAGGGGAATTTACCCCTGTCCCTTTGCAATAGGAACAGGGGTGGTAACCATTTTCCCTTGTACAAAGGGAACAGGGGAATTACCCCCTGTTTGTACTATAGGGAAACGGGGAATCTTCCCCTGTCCCCTGTACATAGGGAAACGGGGTAATCCCCCCCTGTCCCCTTGTACAAGGGATAAAGGGGTTACCCCCCCCTGTTCCCCTTTACAAGGGTTTAAAACGGGGGTAATCCACCCCCTGTTTCCTTGTAAGGGATAAAAAGGGGTAATCCACCGGTTCCCCTTGAAAAGGGAACAGGGGGTAACCAACCCCTGCCCCTTATAAAGGGCCCGGGTGGTAACCCCACCCTGTCCCTTGTCATAGGGAAACCGGTGGTAACACCAGGTTCCCCTGTAAAAGGGAAACGGGGGTTACCATCCCCTTTTACCCTGTACTTTAGGGACAGGTGGTTCCCCCCCTGTCCCTTGTACAAGGGAACGGGGTAATATCCACGTTCCCTTGTAAAGGGGGGAACATGGTGGAATTTCCCCTTTTCCCCCGTAATAAGGGAACATGGGGTTTACCACCCGTCCCTTGTACAGGGGTACCTGGGGGAAAATCCCCCCTGCCCTTTGACAAGGGGGGACAGGGGGTAATCCACCCTGTCCCCTTGTACAAGGGAACCCAGGGGTATCCACCTTTTTCCCCTTGTCCCCATAGGGTACAGGGGTTAATTTCCCCTGCCCCAAACTGCTTTTAAGGGGTACCTGTGGAAACATTGTTTCCCCTGTAACTTAAGGGAAAGGGGGGAAATCCCCCCCGCCTCCTGTCAAAGGGACCAGGGGTAATTCCCCTTTCCCTTGTACAGGGTAACGGGGAATTTCCCCTGCCCTTTCCAAGGGGGAAAAAGGGGGGGAAAATCCCCCCTGTTCCCTTGTCAAAAGGGGGGAACGGTGGAATACCCCTGTCCCTTGTAAACAAGGGCTTACACGGTGAAACCCCTCCTCCCTCCTGTCCCCCTTCCCTTTCCCGTACAAGGGAAAAAAACGGGTGGAATCCCCCCCTTTTCCCCCTTGTACTTATGGGTTTACCACGGTGTAAAAACCCTTCTCTTTTTTTGTTTTTGGTTACAGGGGAACAATGTTCCCATTACTTTAAAGGGAAAATGGAGGATCCCCCCTGCCCCCTTTACTAAGGGGACAGGGGGTATAAACCCCGTTCCCCTGTCAATGGGAACAGGGGTTTTAATTTAACCCCTGCTCCTTTGACAAGGGACATGGTGGTAACCACCCTGTTTCCCTTGTAAATTTGGGAACAGGGTGGTTAACCACCCCTGTTCCCTGTAAAAGGGAACAGGGGGTTTTCCCCCCCTGCCCTTGTAAAAGGGGGCCGGGGAATTTTCCCCTTTTCCCCTTGTACTATAGGGACATGGAAAAGGAAACCCAAATCCCCGTTCCCCCGTCCCCCCTATAGGGACACGGGGTTACACCATTGTACCCTTTGTAAAGGGAACGGGGTAAAATCCCCGTTTCTCTTGTAACAAGGGTAAAAGGGGGAAAATATCCCCTGTTCCTTAAGTCCAAGGGAACTGGGGGGGAATAACCCCTGTTATCCCCTGTACAAGGGAACGGTGGAATCCCCCCCTGTCCCTTTAATAAGGGGAAAGGGTGGTTATCCATTGTTTTGTACTTTAGGGACAGTGGTAATCCACCTGTTCCTTGTACTTGGGTTACAGGTGGAATCCACCCCTTGTCCTATGTACAAATAGGGTTTAAACTGGGGGAAATCCAACCCTGTTCCACCTGTCCCCCTATAGGGAAAAAGGTGGTAACCCCATCCCTGCTCCTCCCCTGTCCTATGGGGTACACTGGGGGGAACCTCCCCTGCCCCCCTGTCACTATGGGTTAAACTGGGGGTAATCCCCCCCCCTGCTCCCCCTGTCACTATATTTTTAAAAGGGGGGTAACCCCATCCCTTTCTCCCCCCGTCACTATAGGGTTTACAGGGGGAATCCCCCCTGCCCTCCTGTCACAAAGGGGGTACACTGGTGGTAATCCCCCCCTGTCTCCCCTCCTGTCATTTTTGGGAAACGGTGGTTTTCCATCCCTGTTTCCTGTCACTAGGGGTTTACACTGGTGGTAAATCCACCCCCTGTCTCCTCCCCTGTCACTATGGTTAAAATGGTGTAACCCATCCCCTGCTCCTCCTGTAACTATTGGGTTCACTGGGGGTAATCCATCCCCCTCCTCCTGTCACATAGGGTTCACTGGGGGTTTAAATCCACCCCCCTGTCCCTCTGTCACTATAGGGTTACACTGGTTTTTAATCCATCCCTGTTCCTCCTGTCACTATAGGGTACACTGGTGGTAACCATCCCTGTCTCCTCCTGTCAAAAGGGGATACATGGGTAATCCATCCCCTGTCTCCTCCTTCCACTATAGGGAAACACTGGTGGTAATCCATCCCTGCTCTCCTGTACTATAGGGAACCTGGTGGTAATCCATCCGTCCTCCCTGCACATAGGGTTACACTGGTGGTAACCCACCCCCTGCTCCTCCTGTCACTATAGGGTACACTGGGGTAATCCACCCCTGTCTCCTCCTGTCACAAAGGGTTACACGGGGTAATCCCCCCCTGCCCCCCTTTCCTGTCACTATGGGTTACCGGGTTGGTAAATCCATCCCGCTTCCTGTAAAATTTGGGTTTTTACATGTGGTAATCCCCGCTCCGCCTGACACTATAGGGTTACACTGGGGGTAATCCATCCCCGTTCCCCCTTTTCCTGTCACTATAGGGTTACACTGGGGGTAATCCTCCCCTGTCCTCCCTGAAAATTAAAAGGGTTTTACACTGGTGGAACCCATCCCTGTTCCTCCTGTCATATAGGGTACATTGGTAACCATCCCCTGCCCCCCTTCCTGCACTATGGGTTTTCATGGTGGTAATCCACCCCCTGCCCTCCTGTACAATGGGGGTTTACATGGTGGAATCCCCCCCTGTCTCTCCTCTTACTATGGGTTTTACACGGGTGGTAATCCACCCCCCTGCTCCCCCTCCCTATGGGGTTTACATGGGGAATCCACCCCCTGTCTCCTCTTCAAAGGGTACACGGGTGGAAATTCCACCCCGCTCCCCCTGTCACTATAGGGTACATGGTGGTAATCCATCCCTTCTCCTGTCACGATAGGGTTACACTGGGGGTACTCCATCCCCTGCTCTCCCTGTCCTATGGGGGTTACCTGGTGGTAATCCATCCCTGTCCCCCCTCCTGTCATATAGGGTACAGGGGTGGAATCCATCCCCTGTCTCCCCCCCTGTCACTATAGGGACCTGGTGGTAACCCAAACCCCTCCTCCCCCTTTTCACTATGGGGTTCATGGTGGATCCATCCCGCCCCTCCCCTGTCCTATAGGGTTACACGGGTTTTGGTAATCCATCCCCGCCCTCCTGTACTATGGGGTTAACTGGTGGTAATCCATCCCCTGCTCCTTGTAAATTTTTGGTAACTGGGGGTAACCCACCCCCTTTTCCTCCTGTCCCATGGTTTTACACGGGTGGTAATCCATCCCCTCCCTCTCCTGTCACAATAGGGTACAGGGTGGTAATCCATCCCCTGCTCCCCTGTCACTTAGGGAACACTGGTGGTAATCCCCCCCCCGTTTCCTCCTGATTAGGGTTACACTGGTGGTTTAATTTTTCACTATGGGGGTACACGGTGGAAATCCATCCCCGCCCCTCCTGCACTATGGTACACGGTTTAAATCCATCCCCCCCCTCCTTGTCACTATAGGTTACACTGGTGGTAAACCATCCCCTTCCCCTCCCTGTCACTTTTTAAGGGGAAT
>JAODAL010021349.1:0-67278 GCA_025379985.1 Phyllomedusa bahiana | reverse complement strand
GACGGAGTGGATTGGGGAGGTCCCCTTTCTCTACCGCATGGAGGAGCTCATGGCGCGCTCCCTGAGGAGGCTTTGGGGTTCCTTCGTACGTGGAGCCCGTGGGTCCTCTACCCAAGACACTCAACCCATTCAGGGCCTCTCGGGATAGGAGGTCGGAACGGGGGTCTTGACATTGGCCCTTTCTTGTGCTAAAATATCTTTATCACTGCTGCCCTCCTCCCCCCCTGGGACCCGACAGAACCCCCTCCTTTTTTTTTTCTTTTTTTCTTTCTCTCTTTCTCTTCCCTTCTCCGTGCCCTTTCTTTTATTACTTTTTGTTTTTTTCCTAGCAGTCACATTGTCAATTTGTTCTACCCTTGTCATTGCAGAACATTCATATACTCTTGCCATACTTTGGTATGTGTCTATTCAAGATGTTTCATATTGTGATCTGACTGCTCACTATGTTCACTTATTTGTTAAAAACCGTTAATAAACACTAAGTTTAAAATAAAATAATAAAATCCACTCACCTCACCAGGCTCCTGCAGCGCTGCCAGCTCCCGACCGATCTCCTCAGTGGCGCAGGGGGACTGAGTGTCACTTCCCTGCGCCGCTGCCTGTATGTTAGCGTGCACAGGCGCCGGAATACAGGGGGAAGGGAGCGATCCCTCCTGCCTCCTCCCTGCACAGCGAGACTTCGGGCGGGTGAAGCGGCAGCTGCGGCCGCTTCACCCGCCTGTGAGAACGGACCGGCAGCGCCCGAGTAGCGGGCCCCCCCCCTCCGGGACCCCTCCGCCAAAAACGGGAGAGTTGGCAAGTATGGTTAATATCAGGACCGGAGATATAAAGCTGTGTGTCGTCTGCATACAGGGGAAATTGAAAGCCATGTGATGCTATGAGCTGACCCAGGCCAAGAGTGTAGATAGAGAAGAGTAGTGGGCCCAGGACTGATCCCTGAGGGACACCAACAGAGAGCGGGCGGGAGGAGGAGGTGGCATATAGCATCTCTCCACCCCAGCCTGTATATAGCATCTCTCCCCACCAGCCTGTATATAGCATCTCTCCCCACCAGCCTGTATATAGCTCCCCCAGCCTGTATATAGCAGCTCCCCCAGCCGGTATATAGCCTGCACGCTCCCCCAGCCTGTATATAGCCTGCACGCTCCCCCAGCCTGTATATAGCAGCTCCCCCAGCCTGTATGTAGCAGCTCTCCCCCATCTGTTTATACAGCTTCCCATCCGTATATAGCCGCTCCTCCAGCCTGAATCGCAGCTCTTCCCCAGCCTGTATATAGCCAGCTCTTCCCCAGCCTGTATATAGCCAGCTCTCCCCCAGCCTGTATATAGCAGCTCTCCCCCAGCCTGACATTATATAGCAGTTCTCCCCCAGCCTGTATATAGCCAGCTCTCCCTCAGCCTGTATTAGCCGCTCTCCCCCGCCTGTATATAGCAGCTCTCCCCCAGCCTTTTATATAGCAGCTCTCCCCTATCCTGTATATAGCCAGCTCTCCAGCCTGTATATAGCAGCTCTCCCCCAGCCTGATATAGCCAGCTCTCCCCCACCTGTATATAGCAGCGCTCCCCCAGCCTGTATTTGCAGCTCCCCCCCAGCCTGTATTTAGCAACTCTCCCCCACCTGTATATAGCAGCTCTTCCCAGCCTGTATATATACGCTCTCCCCCAGCCTGTATATAGCAGCCTCCCCCAGCCTGTATATAGCAGCTCTCCCCCCAGCCTGTATATAGCAGCTCTCCCCCAGCCTGTATATAGCCAGCTCCCCTCCATCCTATATATAACCCGCTCCACCAGCCTGTATATTGACAGCGTCTCCAGCCTGTTTATAGCCAGCTCCCCCAGCCTGTATATAGCCAGCTCTCCCCAGCCTGTATAAAACCCAGCTCTCCCCGCCTGTATATACCCAGCTCTCCCCCAGCCTGTATATAGAAAGCTCTCCCCCAGGCCTGTACATAGCCGGGCCTCTCCCCCAGCCTGTATATAGCAGCTCTCCCCCGCCTGTTTTATAGCAGCGCTCCCCAGCTGTATTGCAGCTGTCCCGCAGCCTGTATATAGCAGCTCTCCCCCAGCTGTATATAGCCAGCTCCTCCAGCTTGTATATAGCAGCTCCCCCATCCTTTATATAGCTGCTTTCCCCAGCCTGTATATAGCATCTCTCCCCAGCCTGTATATAGCAGTTCTCCCCCAGTCTGTATATAGCCAGTTTCCTCCAGCCTGATATAGCCAGCTCTCCCCCAGCCTGTATTAGCCAGCTCTCCCCCAGCTGTATATAGCCAGCTCCTCCAGTCTGTATATAGCGCTCCCCAACCTGTATTAGCAGCTCCCCCAGCCTGTTTTAAAAGCTCTCCCCACAGCAGTATATAGCCAGCTCTCCCCAGCCTGTATATAGAGCTCTCCCCACGAGTTATAGCCAGCACCCCCAGCCTGTATGTAGCAGCTCTCCCCCAGCCTGTTTATAGCCTGCGCCCCCCCCCAGCCTGTTTATAGCAGCTCTCCCCCAGCCTGTTTTAGCAGCTCTCCCCAGTCTGTATATAGCAGCTCTTCCCAGCCTGTATTATAGCAGCTCTCCCCGCCTGTATATAGCGCTCTTCCCCAGCCTGAAATATAGCAGCTCTTCCCCAGCCTGTATTTTAGCAGCTCTTCCCCAGCCTGTATTTTGCAGCTCTTCCCAGCCTGTATATAGCAGTTTCTCCCCACCCTGTATATAGCAGCTCTCCCCCATCCTGTATTTAGCCAGCTCCTCCAGCCTGTATTTAGCCAGCTCTCCCCTGCCTGTATATAGCCAGCTCTCCCCGAACCTGTATATAGCAGCTCCCCCCGAACCCGTATATAGCAGCTCCCCCAGCCTGTATATAGCAGCTCTCCCCACAGCAGTATATAGCCAGCGCTCCCCCAGTCTGTATATAGCAGCTCTCCCCCAGCCTGCATATAGCCTGCACGCTCCCCCAGCCTGTGTATAGCCGGCGCGCTCCCCACCAGCCTGTATATATATATTACACAAATAAAATAAGAACACTCATACTTACCTCCGTCCCAGCACCGCGCTCCTCTTCTATCGTCCTCGCGGGGACGCTCCTCGGGCGCACAGCCTATGACGGCTGTGCGCCCGAGGACAGGCAGCGGTGCGATGATGTAACTACATCGCGTCACTGCCCAGCTGTGCGCATGGGGCCACCGCGCACCCTCAACGCTGAGGGTGCGCGGCGGGTCCCAACTCGCACTATGTTAGACCTGGGGCTGCCGGAGGCCCCAGGTCCGACACTGTGACCCGGACGCCGAGCCCTGTGTCCGGGTCACAATGCCGGAAGGCAGCGGTGGCCCTGCGTGCCACCTCGGGCACGCGTGCCATAGGTTCGCCACTGCTGCCCTAGACCAACGACCTGCACCGCCCAACTTCTATAATCAGTGGGCATTAGGAGTTAAAAATAAAAGGGAACCTAAATGGGCACCATCAAGGAAGAACACCTATCAAAGGCCCTGATCACAATTTATAAAAAGGGGCCCAATTATATAGTGCTAGATGGGAAGCAGTCCTGATATGATTTATGGCAGTGCAGCCAGCAGTATGTTATAGAGTGGGAAGAGCTGAGAAGGTTGATACACAGTTTAATAACTGTATTTACAGATAGCTGTCAGTCACTGATTAGGACCGCCCACTGGACTCCTAAACACAGAATGAGCAGAGATTTAGATAATAAGTTGCAAGTTATACTTAAAGGAGCAATACTATTACATTTTGTTTTTATCACATATTAAAAAGCAATATATGACTATTATATGGATTTTTTTATTGGGTGGTTAGTTTTTGTTATATAATTTTTTAAAGTTCCCCTGTATACATGACTTCCTAGTTTGTCTCACTGCCCCCCCCCCCCCCCCCTTTGTGAGCTCGACAGCACAACCATGAGGATTGTTTTATGGTTCTCTTCCAGGTGACTATGGCCTGTGAGGCAGAAATGTTATCAGCAGGACCTGATAACTGTGAAGAAAGCTGAAAACCTCCATCTACCCCAGTACAAAAAAAGATTAACCCATTATCCTTTCATCTATTGCTCCTCATTGTCCTGTCAGTCTATTCAAGACAATAGAGCAATCATTGTCATTACCTACTATTTGTAATGAGACTAAAGGTAAGTAGCACCTCCAGTAAAGTGAGATCCGTCTGCTCTGCCATTCAGGAGCTTTATCTGTACTAATAACAACTAGAAAAGGACTGGATTTTATATATAAAATGCCAAAGTCTAAAAAAATACTGACAATTTTTTTTTTTTATGTTTTTTAAGGAATATTGTTTTTAACAAACGTACAACTTTCTGATCGAAGTGTCTTTTTAAAAGGGTTGATCAGGATGAGCGACTCCTCTGGGCACCAGGTGAAGGCCCCATTTTCTCATTTTTTGGTACATTGTGTAAGGGTATGTTCACACGGCGTAATTTTGGCGCGCATTGTGCCACGTATTTGCACTTAATATGTGGCGAAATGTGCTCCGCAATTACGGTATTCCATAGTTCTCATAGAGAACTATGGATTACGCATCGTCCCCCCGTTTGTACAATACGATCGTATTGTACGCGCGGGGAGATAAGTGACATGTCCCCCCCCCCCTCCCCGTGCTTTGGGAGTACACTCTGATCAGTGCGACCCCCAAAACAGCCGGCGTATTGTGGCGCCTACCGTATGCGCCGCAATTACGCCGTGTGAACATACCCTAAACAGTACATGACCCAAAGAAGCTCCTGTCCTCAAAACAGGAAGTGATTTCCAGCTTCCAACAGCTCTTTCTGATGTTATATGTAAGGACTTGCTTTATCTGGATTAGTTCTCTGCTTCTGTAATGACTATGCCAGTTCTGGGTGCAGTGCAGTCCTCTGCCCCTGAAGCATGGCAAAGACTGTGCCAAATTTTGTGTGTTTTTTGAGTTCTGTGTCTGCTGGGTGGTGATTGACAGGCTCTCCACCACACCCGTCAGTTATTTCTGCTAGCCCTAGTGCTGGTCTGCAGTCAATTTAACTTAGTGGTGATTGACATTTGCCTTTACCACTCATCTATTCGGCCTGAGTTCTGTGTGGTTTGGATGCCACAGGGCCAGTCCAGTCACACCCTGGATCTGGACTCTGACATTGTTTAAGTAGATCACTTTGTCTCTGGGCTGTTGCTTGTGATAGTCTCTTTGTGGCTTGAGCTGGCATTTGATTTTCTGTGTTACCTGTTTTTTGATCTCTTGCCTTGGCCTTTTGACCTCCCCATTTGCCTACCGTCTTGGTTCTGTTTTGCTATCTCTGGTGTGACTTGTGTTTTGCCTGACCACTCTTTATTGTGTTTGTCTGTCTTGTCTAGTTCAGCGTGTCACTTTACGGCCTCGTTCACACGGCTTATTTCGCCGCGGATTTGCCGACGATCTGAGATCGTCAATCCCGAATCAGTCAGAAATAAGTAACAGCCTATTTTCTATTGATTTCAATAGAAAATACGGCTCGTCGTTCACATGACGCGTAGTTCCGTGCCGGATTGCCGCCGGGGATTGACGACGGCAATCCGGATGGAAAAACAATGTGCATGTCAATTATTTACGGACGGATTCACCACCTACAATGATTGGAGATGGTGAATCCGTCGGGAAATCAGTTACAAATACGTGCCACACTTAGTGGCACTTATTTGCAACTGATTTTCAACTGATTTCAGAACGTATTAACATCAGCAATCCGATGTAAATACGTTCTGAAATAAGCCGTGTGAACATAGCCTACCAGTAAAGGAAATGTTGCCCAGTTGACGTGGCCTGCTTACAATCAGGAAGGCAAGTAGCCACGAACAGCTTTGGAGGGCCTAGTGCTTGGTCTCTATGTCTGTCTCTTTCTGTCACCCTATCTGGGTCCCCTCACAGCTTCATTTTCTTTCGTTCTTATATTGCATTATGTTGGGTGACATTTTGGGGCTTCGGAACCAATTACCAGGTTTGTATAGAATTATAGTTTTAACATACAATGGCCATCCCGCAACCAATTAATATTGTATGTTGAGAGACCACTGTAAGCAGAAATCATACAATTTTCCAATATAGATATATTAAACATTCTGTTCTTGTACCTTTTTTATACCAATGCAGTAGAAATCTATAGAAAAAATGGTATAGTCCACATTCCTGTCCTAGTAATGGCTCCTATGGAGTAACCCTATGGACTGAACACGGTGTCGGTCATGTGACTTCTGGGCATTCAGTTAGTAACAGGGTCACATGACATCTATGGCGTAACTGAAATTATTATTAACTTTGTTATTCTAGCAACTTCTTCACTATGTGGAGTTACTTGCATAACCATTGTCTCTCTATGAGATGTCATGTTATTAATAAAGTTTACTGTTAAAAAAAAACACAACTACTTCTAGGTTGTAGTTAATATAGTTCCCTGTCAAACATAGCAGAAAGATGATGTAAGAGAAGAATGTGTGGGGTCTTTTCCACAGACGCTGACAGACATGATAAGACACTGCTGGAGGTAGTAATACTGGAGAAGTTCCTCTCCTCCATACACTACTGTTACCTGGATACTGTGAGGTCACATGACCAGTGAGGTGGTCACATGATAAGGCGCTGCTGGAGGTAGTAATAGTGGAGAAGTTCTGCTCCTCAATAATCTACTAATACCTGGATACCAGGGGTCATATGACCGGTGTTTGTGACTGTCTAGTCCATGGGAGCCATTGCAGTGGAGAGAAATGTGGACTTTACTACATTGGTAAAAAAAGATGTTCAGGAGCAGAATTATTAATATATGAATACTGGTAAATTGTCTCATTTCCTATTATACATATAATAAATAAAAACAATTTAAAGTGGACAAGCCCTTTGTTTTCTTAAAACATGTATCAGTTTGCTCTGCTAGTAGATTACATTGTATTTTCAGTTTGTCAGGTTCTCTTTACAAAGCGGTTATTTTTTGTATACTAAAGAATGAATATGTTTTTATACTTGCTGCATAAATCTGCTGTCAGTTATTTAGTAGATACCTCTCTCTGTTTACTTCCAGTGGCTCAAAACCTGCCCTGGACTTGTGACCGATACATAGGGGCACCTTTGTTAAGGCAGTTGCACAAGAATTCTGTCACAATTTGCACCCAAAATAACGGCGCTCCTGCTTTACATCATATTTGTGTGTTTTAGACAGTTTCTAGACACTCCTGCGCTTTGTCCAACAAAAGGGGCGTGGCCTCAGTAAAAATCTGTTCTAATCTGCCCCAGATTTATCAACACTATGACAAATGTAGCGCATTATAAGACTGTCTAGTCTAACTTTACACTGTGTCTAAGGGTACGTTCACACAGCGGATTTGGACACTGATTCTGGGAGCGGATACCTACATATCTACTTGCCATATATACCTAGCTACCTTCTAAGGAGCCCTATACACCTACCTACTGAAAGGGCCTATATATGTACATAACTACGGGGGCAGCTATATAACCATCTACTTACTGGTGGTCCAATATAGCTACCTATTCACTGGGGAGGGGGGGAACTATATACCTATGTACTGTTGGGACCCTATATGCCTATCTATTACGGACCCTATATACCTACCTACCTTTTGGGGGTCTATATACCTACCTTCCCTAGGGCGGTCCTATCTACTGAGGGGGCCTATATACCTATCCACCTACTGAGGAGGCCTATATACCTAAGTACCAGGACACCAAGGGGGTCATTATTATTATGAATAAGGAGTTTGTAAATAGAGGGGCGGCACAGGTAGGAAGGTGATAGAAAAGTGAGGAGTCTCAAGTGTTTGTGTTGTAAATTTGGTCATGGCTGGGGGAAGTCGTCACAGCAGTCTGGAAACAGAAGAAAGAAAGAGAAGAACTCAGCAGAGAAGACATCACTATATGTACCAGGGTGTAACTGCACTGTAATCACTTATATGTATGCACTGCCTGTATTTCAAGTGTTTATTTTAATGTGGATGATTATAATCAAAAGCTAATGAAAACCCCAAATTCAGTATATGTGAGAATTAGAAAAGGGTATAAAAGAGTTGTGATCCAGAGATGTTGGCCTAATGAAAGGTATGTCCAGTATATGCACTACTTTGTCAGACTTCCTTTTACATATATAACTGCATCTATTCGGCATGGCATGCAGATGATCAGCTTGTGACACTGCTAAGTTGTTATGAAAGCCCAGGTCACCTTGATAGCTGCCTTCAGCTTGGTTGCTTTGTATGCTCTGGTGTCTCTCATCCTCCTCTTGACAATACCCTATAGATTCTGGAGGTGGTTTACTTTAAGCACGTTTCCAGTGTGGGCAGTTGCCATGGTCTCCTCAGACTGTGGGTGGTTCTATAGCAGTGATTAGCATATTCAGTTTCTAGCTGAGCTGTTATGCTTACAGTGCAGGAGATTGTAAACACAGAACATATGCTGTGAGGACTGAATGCAATGCCTTTGTCTGTACAAAGATGCTAATCTTGTTAATTAGTTTTTATCCATTGCTCAGTCCTTCACTCCCTGCTCTGTAATCAGATAACAGAGTTATGGACTTGTATGCAGGTTACCATAGAAACCTGTGTGCACTCAAAAGCACATAAAATGCCTCTTATCTCATGACAAAAGTAAAATCTATTGACTAATATATTTAGAAAAGTCCCTTCATGTTAAAAGCTTATCATAGTTGTGAGAAAACCCCTTTAACTCCTTAACTTTAGACGGCGGGTGGTGGAGGTCATTAATCTGCAGTGACTTCTTTAGACTTCGCTGCGGACAGAGGAGTTTTGTGGCTCCCATTCCGCAACTGCACTAGGAACAGAACTGTAATTAACAGCTCTGTTCCTAGAGTGGTCTATGAAAACCGATGAGCAGAGGAAACCTCTGATCCCCGTCGTTTAACCCCTTAAAGGAGTTGTCTCCCTTCAGAGTTTCAGAGAATGTATGAATGAAATACTCTGCCACTTCCTGGTTCAGACTGACTAATTTGCATAAGCTCCATGCTTGTACAGCTCTGTGCTCCCTTGTGCTTTCAGTTGCTAATTAGATCAGATTAGCTTCTCAAACTACTAACAGGACTTCTTATCTGATCCCCAAAACAAAAGCCCTAATTACAGTGCTGTTTATTTTACATAAATCAAGCTTTTTACTACTGAGCAGCACAGGACACTGCAGCTACCTGTGTGATGACATCACTCACTGTTATCTCCTTGAACAAACAGCAGGGGGAGAATTGTTTACAGGTCGGTTACTGAGGGAACTGAAATAGCCAGGGAGGTCATAAATTCACTTGTATCTCCTTAGGGAAAACAGAGGAACAAAGCAATATATTTGGAAAATGTCTTTATTTTGTGTTCCCTACAATTTGAAAGCTATTCTTTGTAGCGAGACAACCCCTTTAAGGACCCGGCGTTTTTTTTTGGTGACACGTTCGTTTTTCCCTCCTCGCCTTCTGAAAGCCATAACTTTTTTATTTTTCCACCTACATAGACACATGAGGGCTTTTATTTTGCAGGACAAGATGTACTTTCTAATGGTTTTATTCACTATACTATAGAATATATTGGGAAACCGCAAAAAAATTCCAAGTGGAACAAATTGTGAAAAAAAAATTATTTTCGCCATGTTTGCGGGGGTTTCCGTTATGTTTTGGTACCGTAAAAAAATTCCAAACATTTGCTATTTTTGAAATTTGCGCCCTGGCGCCATTTTGTGCGAGCAATAACTTTTTTGTACTAACATCTACGGACGTCAGTGAGGGGGCATTTTTTGTGGGCTGAAGTGTACTTTTTATCGCTAGCAGTTTGGAATGCATACAACTTTTTTGATAATTTTTATTCCATTTTTTTGAGTGACGTAAAATGACCAAAAAACGCAATTTTGGCGTTTGGAATTTTTTTTCTTCTACAGTGTCCAGTGTACGGGATAAATGATGTTATATTTTTATAGATTGGACTTTTTCGGACGCGGCAATACCAAATATGTGTAACTTTTTTATTATTTTAATGATTTTATTTGTAAAATGGGGAAAGGGGGGTGATTTGAAGTTTTAATACCTTTTTTTTCTGTACTTTAAAACTTTATTTTTTTTTTTTTACTGTAACATTTAGTCCCCCTATGGTGCTTGACCACTAGGGGGAGCGATTGTTAATACAACCTAATGCATTGCATAGGCAATGCATTAGGGTGTACAAAGACGGCGGTTTCCCCACTTCCTGTCTGCAGACGGAAGTGGGGCAAACCGGCCAGTGTAAGTGATGGGAGCATTCACAGGGCTCCCCACCACCGTGTCCGGTCGTCGGATCGGCGCAGCATCTTTGCCGCGGTGTCTTATGGGTTAAACAGCGCCAGCGGGCGGAGCCACCCGCCGGCGCTGTTACTGCCGGGTGTTAGCGGCGATTAGCGGTGCGATCCCCCTGCAAAGCCCCTTAGCGGCCCTGGGACGTACTCATACGCCCAGGGTCGTTAAGGGGTTAATCCTTAGATTGTCATGGGCAGTGACCGCAGCATAATCAAAGGGCATTCCCCGGGCTCCATCGGGTCATTGAACTCCTGGTGTCCCGATGGAGCCAGGGGAATGTCTGTACAGTCAGCCCTAGGGACCTAGAGTAGCTCCATACGGACAGTATAGAACACAATATTTCGTTTTGCACAAACCAAATATTGATTTCTAGACTGTCCATATGGGGGAGTGGCTGCCTCCTTGTTGGTTTTTCGCATTCCACCCACCTTCACAGGTTTTTAAATCAATGCAAAGTACCTTTTAGCTGGAGCCTTCTCTCCCTGAAGTGTGGAGGTCTGAACAGGCACCAAGAGAGGTAACATTAGTGTAGGTTCCCACCTGTATTGAGGTCCCCTTGCTGATTTGGAGGTGGGTTTAAGCAGTTTTGATAAAAAATGTGAACTAAGTACCTCAAAATTTTTTCATGTATCCTAAGTAGCGGAAATGCTTTTCAAAAATTCCTATGTGCCTTTTGATAGTTTTTTAGTTAATAGTGTGCTGCTGGTATTGGAATATGTATGTATATTGCTAGAGTAGCTCTACGGCTGTCTGTATAGCAAGCCTGCAGTCAGGGCACACTGTGTGCGGCCCTTACTGCTGCCGGTGTCATACTGACACAGAAAGTAATCTATAAGCATAAAGAAAAAAAAAAGTTCATACTGAAATTTTTTTTTTTTTTTTAAATTCCGCAGTCATTTAGTTGTAAACTTAAACTATGCCCCCAAAAATACAACTCTTCCTCCATAAAACAAGTCCTCATGCAACAGCGAAAGTTAAGACTATTTAAATGCAAAGAGACAAAATCTACTAAATTTGGGCGGGGTGCTTAAGGGGTTGGGAAGATAGGTGAGGGAGTGTACACTTCCCTTTTCCTGTCTAACTGGCAGCATTCTGATTGGTTTACCGATTTTGCCGCAGGCTGCCTATTGGTCGTCCAAACTTTGGGTCAGGTCAAATTGTCTTGACCTAAATACGAAGTGCAACACCAGCGACGGTGAATGAATGAAGGCTAAAGATATTTAAAATTTGCTTGTGGTAATCTCAAACGCCAGCTTCCCAGGACAGTGCTTTCCTAGCACAGCTTCCACTATGTTCTAGCAAATGAAGGTCACATTAATCAGACCGCACTTTATGCATAAAAGTCCACCACAGAGTCTAGATTAGGAATAGGTTTACACAGGGTGGATCTGCTACAGTCTTTAGTGTGGATTTTGTTGCAGATTTATCATCATAGATCTTTTTACATGAACTTCAATGGGAGAAGGCAAAATCCACAGGAAAAGTTATCTGCTAATTTTGCCTTCTCCCATTGAATATACCTACAAACAAAAAGTGTAAGAATAAGGAGATACATTTTTAATAAATCACAAAAAGCAGATAAAACAAATGATAAAATACAAAACGTACCCACACAGAAATACATACATGGAAATTTCCTAAAATACTTAAAGGGGTTGTCTTGCTACAAGGATTGCTTTTTATGTTAAAGATCTTGCAAAAACAAGTCACTTTGCAATACGAGTCCATTAACAGTGTCCTACCTATTCCTAGATATCCCCTCTTGTATGGGCTGCATCAGCTCCTCAGGTCACTATAGCTACAGACCTGTTCAATCTCTCATGATAGTCTGCCAGCACTGGTTGCTATAGCTACAGACCTGGCTTCTACTGCAGCCTAGTAGAAGCCAGTAAACACGCCCCCTCTGCCTCCACGTTGTCCCTCATTTTCCCTGGGTCCTGTAAGGATGATAGGTATTGATCACGTGAGGCCACGGTTTCTATTTAACAAATCGGGATGTATGTATATTGCTTTTGTGCATGGAGGGGTTTTTTTGGCAGCTGAATTGTATGGTATGTGCACTTGCGTTGTTGTGGCGAGACGCAGCCTGGGAGTGGATAACTACCTATTCATGTTTATATATTCATCTATGTATAGATTTGTTTCTGCTCGCTGCGTTGATCTAGTGCTGACTGGATGCAACTGGATGCAGTGCCATTTGAAGACACTAATATTTTTGCATGCCCCCATATTTTTGCATGCTTCCATTGTGACGTAATGAATTAGGTGGCTAGCCGTGAGCCGGAAGAGAGAATCTTCAATGGGGAAGTTGTGAGGTCAAACTGCGGGAGGCAGGGTGGGCTAACCATAGAGCCTGCAGCTTTATTAAAATGAATATGAATATTACATATAAAAGAGAAGTGGTTTATGGAAACAGTCTGAGACAATAGTATACAGCACAATAAAACATGTACTTAATAGGGCTTGCAGCTTTATTAAAATGAATATGTATATTAGATATATAGGAGAAGTGCTTTATGGGAAGATATGACAGTGGTGTACTGTACAGTGAAATCTATATTCCCAATGAATATGCATATTAGATGTGGAAGAGAGGGGGCTTATGGGAGCTGATAAAGCTGGTAGTGTGCTGTGGAATGTAACACCTATTCTGCTCAGTCCGTTGTAGGTGAGGCACGCAGTTGCAATAATATGAGAGAAATAAGACGGAAGTCCATCACAGTCAGGGCTGAGGTGTCTGCTGGTGCAGTGCGTTGGCACGGGCAGTACGGTAAGATGGGGCGCAAGCCTGTTATGGAGATGGCGAATTTGCCTGAGGATTGCTGTTCATGGGAGCATGGTGGCAGCTTTAGCAGGACATATTATGAGTGTGCGTGCAGGAGAGCGGAAGGGGGAGTGGGCTTTATGTGGATTCTCTGATGGCTAATTGGTGAGCACCTGAATAGGGGGTGTACCTAACATGATATAAAAGGAAATGAGCTTACACCACATGTGATCGGACCTTTAATCCCTGATGAAGCCAGGTTAGCTGGCGAAACATGGCGGGGAGGTCAGGCATGACGTTTTAAATTGTGATTTCTCACCTCTGTCTACAAGTGTCGCCCGCTGCAGAGGTGTCACAAGGGGGCCTTATTTGTTCTGTGTCCATGAGATTAGGGGCGACTGCCCAAGTAGTAGGCTTGGTATCCCTTACTGGAGCTAGTACTTTGCTATAGATATAAGGCTCTCCTGTTAATAGGTGATGCTCCACCAGACTTGATAATAGAAAGGGAGTTATTCCCTCTTTCAGAAGCAAAAACGGTTAAATGATGAGGTTAGAAGATCAGTGCTTTGTTAATATTTCTAAGTTGAATATCAATAGAAATAGAAAGGTGACTTATTTTCAGAAGACGAATGATATTTGAGTTCAGGAAATTTAATAGTTGAAGATACAGATAACCAATAAAGTTAAATAAGCTCGTTAAACGAAGGACTGTTAAGTTGCCTATGGCAAAATAGTAAATATTGAAGCATAACAAACCCAAATAAAGTTCTCAAAAAACACTCTACATAAACAAGATGAATTACCATGTACCATGTATATAACACCCCAAAGCACATCTCACCCAATGCTTTTTGTCTGCTTCCTCTTCCCCCTTTCTGATATTTATATATACATACTTCTTATGTGTGCTTTTATGTGCATTATATAGGTTAGCATTTGTGTTTTATCTGCACTTGAATGTGATTCAGTAAAAGTGATCTTTTTAATTTTATACAGTGTGTTTTTTAGGTATACAGGCAGTCCCCGGGTTACAAATGGGATGGGGACTGTAGGTTTGTTCTTAAGCTGAATTTGTATGTAAGCCGAAACAAGTATATTTATTAAATGAAACTACAAAGGTGTTTTTTTTGTTGTTGTTTGGGATAGTGCAGTGAAGGGTTTTTACATTTGTTTTGCTGTCTGTGCCCCTGTTAAGAAGATTTCACCTCATGTGCTGCTGTGGCATGCTGGCACTTGTCATTCCACAGCTACTATCTGCTGTGGAACATGGAACTACAAGTGCCAGCATGCCCCATAAGTCTCCGTTTGTAACTAGGGGACAGATGTAAGTCGGAACATTGTAAGTCAGGGACTGCCTGTATATTGTTATTTGTACACACTTCTCTACGTATTCTTTGTAGCTCACATTTCATTTTGTAGATAGAGGTGTTGCTTCTTACTTTGAAATCAATGTATCAACCTCTGCAACAAATCCACGCCACAATCTGCCCCATGTGAACATACCCTAAAAGCTGTTCAACAAAATGTAGGCTGAAATTATACTGAAGTGATAAACAGATGATAAATTATACCAAATATCCTGTTGTAATTATTACAGCTAAATATGTTGCCCAAAAAAAAAAATTGACTGAAGAACTATTTTTTAAATTTTTTTTATTTAGGGGAAATACTCCGTAAGTTAAGCACAAAACATTGTACCTATACAAATGTTATTGGTTTAACCATATTACAATCAAATCAGTCCAGATTATTATTGTGCTTTTATAGTCCCTTGTAGTCAAAGTATATTATATTATTGTACTGTACAGAGCTGATATGTTTGGTACTTAGCATCTAGTAAATTAGCAGAGTGTAATAACAAAAGTTCATCTTTGTGGCTGTTTTGAGAATATCTAGCCACAAAATTTTATATTTTTCTATACAAATTGTATAAATTAAGTAAATTGCACACAAGAATCTATATTGCAGTTTGTCCTTATTGATCTGAAATGTACAGCGCCCTGGAATCAAGGGCGCTCCAAAATAAATGATAATAATAATTGATATCAATAGAGCATAATGAAAACAGCAGAAACAATTCCCTTGCAGCATCAATCTACAAAGAGTGTAGCCACACATACTACAAAATCAGCAGTACCCAACTTTAGCAAGCTTAGTAGAATGCCAATCACCAACCATTAAATACCACATAGGATGAAAGGGCTTTTCTAACAATGATCATTACACATCATCAGTGAGGGTCCCAACGATCATCAAAAATCAACATGTTCCAGCAGCAATTCACATGAAGAATCCTGGCACCAGCTCCCACCCCTCTACCCACAAAAAAAGGAAGCCTACAAAAGAGACCAAGACCCCAGAGAAGTTTGTGGTACACATCCCTGAGCAACCTTTGTTAAAATGATCAGCATTAAAAGGCACACATTCTCACTTAAGAAACACTTCGTAAAAATAGATGACTGTATTGCCCCAGTAGTAAAAGTAGGTAGAGATTTCAAAGGGTGGCAGTATACCTGCATCTGCTGTGTGGCCTTCAGAGTCTTCCAGGCCTGGTGCTTAGTGAAGGAGGTGGAAAAGTTCTCTCTATTACACGATTATAAATACATGCTATAAAGTTTAAATACAACTTTTCAGTATAGATTTTCTAATTCAGTATACCATGCAGGACTGACGTTATAATAATCTGCAGTTTGTACAGGCTATCAGGATTCAGTAACGGTCATGCCTGCTAATATGCAGTTTTGTAATGCAACAGCTGAACTAGCATGAAAAGGTCAAAGGCCTACAGGAAAAATAATTTAAAGGGGTTGTCTCATTTCAAAGTTTCATAGGATGCATGAATGAAATAATGCTGCTTTGCTCTGTCACTTCCTGGTCAAGCTGTCTGTAATTAGTATATGCTCAGTGTATTCAGACATCTCTCTTTATTAGTCTAGATTAGATAAATTACCTTCTCTGAGGTCTGGAGAAGCTGCTGAGCGGTGCATAACAGAGTCAAAAATAAACATCCCAATTAAGGAACATGTACAGTGGGTACGGAAAGTATTCAGACCCCTTTACATTTTTCACTCTTTGTTTCATTGCAGCCATTTGGTAAGATCAAAAAAGTTCATTTTTTTGCTCATTAATGTACACTCTGCACCCCATCTTCAAAGAAAAAAAAATGTAGATATTTTTGCAAATTTATTAAACAAGAAAAACTGAAATATCACATGGTCTTAAGTATTCAGACCCTTTGCTGTGACACTCATATTTAACCCACATGCTCTCAATTTCCTTCTGATCCTCCTTGAGATGGTTCTACTCCTTCATTGGAGTCCAGCTGTGTTTAATTAAACTGATTAGACTTTATTCGGAAATGAACTTATCTGTCTATATAATACCTCACAGTGCATGTCAGAGCACATGAGAATATTGAGGTCTAAGGAACTGCCCAAGGAGCTCAGAGACAGAATTGTGGCAAGGCACAGATCTGGCCAAGGTTACTAAAGAATTTCTGCAGCACTTAAGGTTCCTAAGAGCACAGTGGCCTCTATGATCCTTAAATGGAAGAAGTTTGGGACGACCACAATTCTTCTTTGACCTGGCCGTCCAAAACTAAGCAATCATGGGAGAAGAGCCTTGGTGAGAGAAGTAAAGAAGAAACCCAAGATCACTGTGACTGAGCTCCAGAGATGCAGTAGGGAGATGGGAGAAAGTTCCACAAAGTCAACTATCACTGCAGCCCTCCACCAGTTGGGGCTTTATGGGAGAGAGTGCCGACAGAAGCCTCTGGTCAGTGCAAGACATATGAAAGCCGCATACAGTTTCCAAAAAAACACATGAAGGACTCCAAGACTATGAAAAGTAAGATTCTCTGGTCTGATGAGATGAAGATTGAGGTTTTTGGTGTTAATTGTAAGTGGTGGAGAAAACCAGGCCCTGCTCATCACCTGCCCAATACAGTAACAGTGAAACATGGTGGTGGTTTTTCAGCTGCAGGGACAGGACGACTGGTTGCAATTGAAGGAAAGATGACGACTGGTTGCAATTGAAGGAAAGATGAATGCGGCCAAGTACAGTGATATCCGGGATGAAAACCTCTTCCAGAGTGCTCTGGACCTCAGACTGGACCGAAGATTCTTCTTCTGACAAGACAATGACCCTAAGCACACAGTTAAAATAACAAAGCAGTGGCTTCAGAACAACTCTGTGCCCATTCTTGACTGGCCCAGCCAGAGCCCTGACCTAAACTCAATTGAGCATCTCTGGAGAGATTTAAAAATGGTTGTCCACCAACATTCACCATCCAACCTGAGGGAACTGGAGAGGATCTGCAAGGAAGAATGGCAGAGGATCCCCAAATCCAGGGGTGAAAAACTTGTTGCATCATTCCCAAGAAGACTCATGGCTGTAGTAGCTCAAAAGGGTGTTTCTACTCAATACCGAGCAAAGGGTCTGAATACTTATAACCATGTGATATTTCAGTTTTTCTTGTTTCATAAATTTGCAAAAATATCTACATTTCTGTTTTTTTTTCTTTTAAGATGGGGTCTCAATACTTTCCGTAACCATTGTAACCAAGAGAAGAATGTTAAATTGAAGAATCAGTACATTGTCTACAGAACACTAAAAAATCTTCTGAAAGAGTAACTTATAATTATTGCCATAATTTGATGTCGAGGAAAAGTTGTACTATTTGGTTTAGGGCAATTTGTCTCAACTCAAATTTTGGGCAACCATTCGGAAGCCTGCAGGAAAATTGGGAAACCAATTGGAAACCTGCTAATCAGACAGAAAGAAGGAAGTGTATAATTCTTGTCTTACTGGTAGTATTCCGAACAGTTTCTCAATTTTTCTGCAGGCTTCCCATTGGTCATCTGAACTATGGGTCAGGCCAAATACTCCAGACCCAAATACTAAAGTATAACACTAGTAAAGATAAATTAATAAAGGCTAAATGTAACTTCCTTGTGGTAATCCTAAAAGGCAGCTTCACTGTTTAATGCTTTTCTAGCACTGCTGCCACTTTGTTCTAGCACATTGTAGGTCACCTTAGTTGGACCCCATTGATCAGACACTTGTGGCATACCCCATCAATATACTACAAATATTTTGGATGAGACAACTTCTTTAAAGTTTCCACTATTAAATTACTTGACAGCATACATCTGAATCTAATGAGTGCATTATTTGCTTTACTTATGGAATTTCTAGTTACAGCAAGTCCCAGGCATAATTCTCAGCCAGACCTTTACAACCCTGCTGGCTGCTCAGCTTTGCCCTTATTTCCCACATCTGCCTCCTTACTTGTAGAGTCCCTAGAGATCAATGCTCTTTTGTTTGTAGTCTAGAAACTATAAATTTATCTAACACAATACAAAATGCAGAAAAGCATATTGCAGAATATAATCTCAGATAAGCTGCTGTGGGTTTATAGAGTCAAAGCAGTGGCCAGCCCAGGTTTAAATCTATCACAGATAGTACACGGACAGCAAGAGAACTATAAGTAAAGCAAATCACTCAATTACTACAATTAGATTAAATTTAGGTAAAATATTCAAAGGTTGAGTTTAGCTAGATAGCTTTAGACATAATTTAAGCAAATTTTCTAATGTATGGAAAGTTTGTTCAATGAGCATTAACATAACATTAAAGAGAACCTGTCGTGGTTCATGCTGCCCTATCTTAGAGCAGGATGTGATAGAGACGCTGAGCTCTGTGATATATAGGTTCATATGACTTGGAGCAGGATTTCTAAGTAGAAATCAAAAAAAAAAAAATCCTAAAAGTGAAAGTACTGCTGACCACACCCACATAGTGATTGACAGTTTGCTTTGTACATACACCGATACAGAGAAAGCTGTCAGTGTATGCTAGCAGGCCAGGTAAGCAGGATTTGCACTCTCTTTTAAGGAATCCTATTAATAATTTATCTGCCCTTACTAAGAAATTCGGCTCCAAATCATATAACCCTATATATCACAGAGCTCAGCTTCTCTCCTCTATCATATAACCCTATATATCACAGAGCTCAGCTTCTCTCCCTCTATCATATAACCCTATATATCACAGAGCTCAGCTTCTCTCCTCTATCATATAACCCTAAAAATCACAGAGCTCAGCTACTCTCATCAATCATATAACCCAATATATCACAGGGCTCAGCTCCTCTCCTGTCATATAAATCTATATTTTAGAGCTCAGCTTCTATAGCCCTATATATCATAGAGCTCAGCTTCTCTCCCTCTATCATATAACTATTGTCAGATAGGGCAGCTAAATCTCCCTGACGGGTCATTTTAACCTACTATAATTTAACCTTTAGACGGATTAAAACATGTTTATCACACTTATCACATAAAGGTGTTCATCCTATGGAATAGATACAGAGCTTAGCTTCTCTCCTCTATCACATAACCCAATATATCACAGAGCTCAGCTTCTCTCCTCTATCATATAAAACTATATATCACAGAGCTCAGCTTCTCTCCTCTATCATATAACCCTATATATCACAGAGCTCAGCTTCTCTCCCTCTATCACATAACCCCATATATCATAGAGCTCAGCTTCTCTCCCTCTATCATATAACCCTTTATATCACAGAGCTCAGTTCTCTCCCTCTATCACATAACCCTATGTATCACAGAGCTTAGCTTCTCTCCTCTATCAAATAACCCTATATATCACAGAGCTCAGCTTCTCTCCCTCTATCATATACTACTGTCAGATAGGGCAGCATAAATCACCTGACGGGTCATTTTAACATACTAATTAAATGTTAACCCTTTAGACGGATATAAATACATTTTATAACACACTTATCCACATAAAGGTGTTCAATCCCTATAGGAATAGATACAAAATTAGCTGTAGCAAAGTCTTATTTAGCACGCAATGAAACGCTTTAGCATTCCTTTTCAGTTCTTTGCAGATTTTAATTTCCTCCTAAAATATTCTGGCGCTGCCTCAAAAAGCCAGTCAGGATCCACAACACACAAGTCTCTCATATAACACTTAGAAGTATGAAGAAGTTCATTGTAGATAACACAGGCTGGCTTGCAGTGAAAAAGAATGGACGAGGGGTGTATAGACACAGGTTGGTGAGTCTCAACAGTGGCAAAAGCTCCATCTGGTTGCATCTCTGCTGCATTCATAAATAGGCCATGGGCCAAGCACTGCCGGATATTGCGTGTATCTGTTCTCGAAGACTCAATTGGTATGGACATCTGTTACAGAAATAAGAACAAATGGATATTAGTACTATATACTAGGACAGATTAATCATGTCACAAGAATAATACACTATTAAAACCACATCACTTATATTGTGAAGCTCAATAAAGAAAAGAAAATGTAAAAAAAAAAAAAAAATATCCCACTCCTGAAAGAAAAAATATATATATATTCCACAGGGCTTAGTCAATGAAATAATAAAAATGTTTTAGATGTAAAATACATTAATTAGTAAACGATAAAAATCTGTGTAACTGGACTAATCCATAGGATAAAAGTATTTATATAGATTGCAGGCATTTGATGTAAAAAGCAAACTTTAGAGTGAATTTGTAAGTTAAAAGGGTTGTCTTACTCCAGATATTGATAACAAATGGCTAGTAAATGCCATCAATGTCAGATAAGTGCAGGTTCCATATACAGCCAAGCAATGTTGCTCAGCTGTACTCAGCTCCTATTCATTTCAATGGGAGTGTCCCAAACTTCCCTCCTTCCAGAATGGAGAGGTTTGTGACCTTGTTCTTGTTATAAGAGCGGGTCCCAGACATGACATCGATGGCACATCCCACTGATATAATATCAGTGTCTGAAGTCAGACAACTTTAAAGGGGTGTTCCGAATATAGACTTAGCATATTGCAAGTACAAACCATCAGAGTCGGATAGGTGTGGATCCCAGAGGTGTGACATGCAGCTATCTCGGGAACAAACCCCTGAATATTTCCGCTCAGAAATGGATGCAATTGCACACGACTTTCCGTTCTGATCCACTGGACTTCAGAGTACAGCTAGACATGGCGTTCAGCTGTAGCAGAAACTCCTATGGAACAAAATGGAGAGCTGTGTGCAAGTGGCTCTCTATACTGAGAAGAAACGTTTGGGAACCTGTTCCTGATATAAGTGCAGGTCTCAGACTGATGGCATAGTCTATCAATAGGTCATCAAAATCCATGGTGAAAATATGTGTTTCACAAAAAAAGAACAGTACCTTTATACAAATGTCTCGGAGCTGAGCACGAACTTCTAAAACCAGCATCATATTTCTGGCGTTAATAAAATTCTCTCTGCACCACTCCTGCAACAGAACAAAGCAATTTTTTTTCTCTCATTCAGAATAAATTTTATTTAAAAAGGAAGGCATTACAGAAAGAAAAATAGTGCAATAATTCCAGGAGCATGGATATCATATAATAGAGAAAGTAAAAAAAAAAGAAAAAAAGAAAAAAAAAGGGAGGTGCACATTGAGCTCAATCACACTTAAAATATATCAGAACCAGTGACTTGTGCAGAACAGAGTAGCAGAGAGATGTCAAACAGTATAACAATCAGCACAAAAATCTTTGAACACGACAATATAGTTTGCTAATAACAAATTCTCCTAAAGAAGAGATGTTCAAGTAGGGAATCTAAGCCCTCAGCATATCCGTGGCTGATGAGGTACAGATGTGTCGGGAGGAGTTGTGCCTTAGACTATTAAAAATATATCAAGGTGAGTTGACTTAATGTAGTTATTGGGCCTGGAAGAACAGAGAGGTGCACGATAGCCTTAAGAATGGGGTCAAAACCTACAAAAAATTAACAAGAACATAGGGAGGAAGGGAAAAGGGGAGAGGACCAGCACTACACCACCACAGTAACAGAGGTATCACAGAAAAATCAGAGAGGTCACAGGGATTACCAAGTATGCCTCACCATCGAAGTGTGCGGTAGTGGTTGGATTTGCAGAAAGCAAGCCAGTCCTCCCAGGTGCGCATAAGTGAGTCTTGGTTGCGTACCTATGACAAATTTAAAAATGACTACTTGTGGGCATCTCTAAGCAATAATTACTTCTAACTTCTTATTCTGTAAGTGTGGTATGTTTAACATTAGACTGTTTTTTTTAGCGAGTGATTTCCTATGATCTTGTCTCACACTGAAATGCTACATTCTCTGTGCTGCCAGGGGTAGGATGAGGTACACAATTTTCCCAATTTGGGCACCAAAATGCCCTGCTGTGCAGATAAATGGAGCCCTTGGTTCAGTATGTGGTCTAAATGTTTTGAGAACCAGGTCATTAGAGAAGTGGAACTTGCCTTATTTTTACCAAGGCTTTTGAATGCTCGTTAGATATTGAGTAAGGTGATATGATCGCCCTCACTAGAGATAAACTTCTTGCGTGCTGCCTGCACTTCATCACGTTTTGCAGGTGGAGTATGAATAACACTGTCCACAGACAACAGTGCCACAATGGTCAAGATCTCCTCTGTACAGTGAAATTTGGGGGAAATGAGGATAGTCTGCAGGTATAAAATGGTAATGTTAATACTTTGTAACATTTTTCCTGTGCTTACAACAAGATTCAACAAACAAAGCAAAATGCAGTTCTCCCTAAATTCACAAATTCTTATAATAAAAATATAAAAGAAATAATAATATATATATATATATATATATATCAAGACATGAGTTAACACTACAAAAATGAAAAATTTCCTTGTGAAAATTCCGGAAAACAGAAGTCAGGGTAACTCACTATATTACTGCAAACCACGACTAAAAGGGACTGCAGAGGCCTATTGTTAAAACAGTGTCCATGTGAGACAGGCATATATGCTCAATAATGTCTGACAATTACACAATGATCTTCGTAAGGGTATGTTCACACAGCATATTTACATACGCTTTTGGCTGCGTATTTGGATCAATCTGTCGGACCCAAACACGCAGCTAAAAAATAGCAATGTGATTTACATTGCTTTTACTATGAGACATGCATTGGCATTCACACGAGTGATCACTGATGCGCGTCTCACTGCGTATTTTGGATCCGTTCCAAGAACTGACATGTCAATTGTTGGTCCAAAAGACGCAGCAGAAGCCCCATTTAAAATGCTAGGGTGCGATCTTTCTGCAACCAACGCAGCTGCATGTTGGAACCGATCGACACAGCATTTTGGGATGCGATTTTCGGAACATACCCTAATACAGACCATCATATATCATCCCTAAGCTAAAAAACCCCCTGGTATTTACAGTAATCATATCATCTGTGGTACTAAAAACAAATTGTTATCGATAGGCCAAGACTGTGCTCACATTATATGTGGACCTCCATCACTGGTATCTGTGCTGATTGATTCTATGCCAAGGCCATAGGGTACAAAAGGGCAAACAAATTCTTTTGGACTGTGTCTGTGCTATTTCCTGTTCATAAACGCTTATGCCAGACACAAAAGCGCAATTGACCGGGAAACAGACATTTACCTTATTATTCCTGCTGCAGTATCCGACAGGGTACTTTTTTTTTTTTATTAAGATAGATGCCCTGAATGTGGTAGAAACACAGCCTAAAGTCATAACACTTATCTTTCAGCTTATGACCACCTTAAAGTCTTTGCTTTTTCTCATCATATTTTCAGGACCAAAATTTTGTGCTTAAAAGGGAACCTGTCGTGCACATTTAATAAATTCAATATGAAAATGTAGTAAATTCTCTCTTCAGGAAGCAAATAGTTACCTTTGAAAACTTAGGCTCCAAAGGAAAAGCAGCCATTTTCTTTCCTAATGGTGTAAGAATTATTTGATCCTCCTTTCTTTCCACTGCACCAAGCAGATCCAAATGCTCAATGGCAGACCGTATGGAATCTGCAGAAATTAGATTGCATTTTAAGTAATATTGATTCTGAACACATAACCAACACTTCAAATTGTCGACAATCTCGCCTAGGAAATATTATCCCTTGTTTGAAAAGTAATGGAGTATGCAATGATTATGTTTTCCAATAGATTTGTACAGGTAAACAAAGGTCCCAGACACCTCTTTGGGTGCATTTTGCTAAACAGCATACATTCTGGGAGATGGGTCCAGTCAATCAAATATAAGTGGTCCATCAAAACTAAAGTCCAGGAAAACTCTTAACCCTAGGAAGAATTTTTTTTTCATAGCTCTTTTAAAGAGGTTGTCTCCCCTCAGAGTTTCATAGATGCATCCTGTCACTTCCTGGTCAGACTGTCTGTAATTAGCATTCACTCCATGTATTCAACTCTGTGTTTTCAGTCTGCTAATTAGTTTAGATTAGTTTATAAAGCTTCTCTGAAACTGCTAGCAGGAGATTTATCTAAAGTAAACAGCAGTAATTACTAGCTTTTTGTCTGAAAGTTCAGATAACACACATGGTCTCATCACTCTGGCTGCCATGACCTGTGTGATGATGTCACTCCCTGCTATCACATAGAACAAACAGCAGGGGGAAAGGAGTAAACAGGTCTCGCTGGGGGAACCAAATAGAGCCAGGAAGGTGGTAAAATAATTTGTAGCTCCTTAACAAAAAAAGATGAACAAAGCAATGTATTTGGAAAATGTCTTCATTTAGTGTTCCCTACACTTTGAAAGCTATTCTTTGTAGCGAGACAACCCCTTTAACACCACATTTTAAAAAGCCATAACAATTTTTGCTTTTACATAGCCATTTTTTTTCCAGGACAAGTATTTCTTTTTATGAGGTACATGTATATATACCTTTTACTATTCTATTTTTTCCTTTTATTGGTGGGTGACTAAAAAATAAAGTACAGCCATTATTTATGTGTGTTGCTGTATTATAAGATCATCAACATTATTCTTTCCTGCTGACCGAGCTGTATGTGAACCTGTTTTTTTGGTACCATTTTTGTACAGAAGAAAGTGGTGTTTGGTAACTTTTTCTTTAAACACTTTCATGAATGTTTAATGCGACTGTGTCCCCCGATAGACTTGCGTACATAATATACCCAGGGGCCAATTTCAGTCTCCAGGTTGTCATGGCTACCCTTTAGCACTCTTCAATTGCATCGTAAAGGTACTGATGGAATGTGAGAGGGAGTCCCTTTCTTCTCTGGTTAATCAGTTGGATTCTACAGTCATCACTAACCACAGGGTCCAAAAAGTTTAATGGCTGTGATCCCAGTCATTACAGCCGACACCTGCTGTAGATGCCATAGGGACCGCGCCTGAAGCCACAGCACCCCTGGGACACAATAGTGTGCTAGGAACCAGCAAACAGCTTTCTACTGATTTTAATTGTTAAACACAATTCTGTACACATTTACTCCTGTTCGATTAGCTCTTCTTGCAAACAACCTTTTTTAATGTAAGTCCATACCTGGTGAGGGTTTTGATACAAAATCAAAGGTAAGGATGTTAGGAACTCTCAAGACAAGAAGCTGCAGTACCACACTGGCCAAGTTACACCTGCATAAACAATGTAAAACAAAATTAAGTTAGAAAAGGAATAAAGATAAGAACAGGATTTTTGTTAACTACCGGTAACATTGGGGTGCACACAAGACAGTGGGTATAGGCTGCTACCACAAAAAACGCATCAAAAATCTGCACCGGAAAATCAGCCTCATTTTCTCATCTGAATTCCGCGCTTACAAGTGCAGAAATTCCAAGAGGAAACCACACCGATTCCACGCTGACATTTTCAGCGCAAAAAAACAAAAATGCTTTATGACTATACTCTATTTCCCCATTTAACAGGCTCCCCTCTTTCTCCACTGATCACTTACTTTCAAATCACTAATAAAATCTGTCCATACAATGAGAGATCAGATTAGAGCGGATGCACATAGAAGTCTATGAAGAGGGAAGGGGAAGAAGGAAACTGCTCTAAGAGGGACGAAGGGAGAAAGTGAAACAGACAGATATAGCTGAAGTTTCTATTATCTCATCCTAGTGTTGGATTCAAAGCTACATTACTCATTACGGCTGCATATTTTCTCTATGCTGCTAGGTAAGTGTCATAGAGAAATAGGGGAGCAGAGTCTCCTCTTCTATGTGCAGAAGACATCACAGCTGCTACACCAACAATGGATCTTTGGGAAAACTGACAATAATATATATATTGCATAGAGGGAGGGGTGGTGAAACAGCCATTCTAAAAATCACACTGAAACAACAAGTATGCCTTACATTAACCATTTCATTGGAAGGTGGGGTAGGATTTCTTTAAAACGGATTTGCATAAGAATTATTACTTGTGAAAGAACGGATGAACAATCATTTTGTTAGAGGGATTTTGTGCATATTACATGTCAATAAAAACTGCACAATTGATGGAGATCCAACTGCTAGCACCCAAACTAATCTCAAAAACAGTTCCCATTATCAGCATAGAACTGGCAATTACACTACAACTCATTGGGATACAAAGAAACAGAAGACCAGGGATAGTTCATCTGGATTACTGGGTATGTTTATTCAATATGCCATAAAAAGTAGAAGAAAATGTTTGACTTGCTTTATTATGACCAGCTTACCTCTGTATCTCTGGTACCGTCATTTTCTCAAGCTTCTCAAACTCATCTTCGGTGTACAGTCTGTAGCATATGCCACTATCTTCTCTACCTGCTCTTCCAGTTCGTTGCCAGGCCTGGGCCTTTGATACCCGCTGCACTGCTAAAACCTCCAGACCACTTTCTATAGGAACAAATGTAATGCACCAATGTCAGAAATAAACAGATAAGGAACCCTCAGCATCTAGTTTAGAAGAGATGGACATGAGCAGTTCTGACATGAATAGGTTTTAGCAAAAATAATTAAAGGGGTTTTGCCACGATCTCATTTCATACCTCCTGTATCCAGCTCTTCAGCTCTGCGTGCTCAGAAGGGGGCATGTGTGATTTGTTTGAATTGCATATCATGTGACCCAGCAGGATGACATCACCAGGCCTTTCCTCTCTCTAGTCAAAGAAAGGTCTGTTTATGTGTAGAACTGTAAATAGCTACATTGTAGCTCAGAGGTAAAACTTTTGCCTCCAGGCACAAGGGTCCTCGGTTCAAATCCCTGCAGGAACCAAACCTGTGGATTTTATTTCTCTTTATCAGTGCACAGACCTCATTGAGGTTTCTTTTTTTATTTATTTGCACTGTTTGACTAATTACTAAGGAGTACAGAGGACAGGAGTACAATGACAGCACCTGGGGTTTGAACACTCAGTAGCTGCCTGAGAGGAGAAGATGTCTGAGCATGTGTGACCAGGACTGAGAAGCTCTCACTCCTGTTCGTATCCACTGGAGACGAGCTGTAAACAAGGGATCACTAAAGGAGCAGCTAAGACAAAAACGGTCCAGAATTTTTAATAATGATGAATGGTGAAAATGTTTGTTGTTTAATTTACAAACTTCCCACGTCAATTTTACTTCATGGCAAAACCCCTTTAAATAAGAATAAATCTTAAAAGGAAATTTAAAAAATGCACATCTTGCTTTTGGCATGTTATTGTTTACATAAAAAAACTGAACTGTGTGAACACAGGCAATTTATATTTGTCTGCCTGCCTTCGGGCACAATTATGGTCTCCTATACATCTCAAGTGGTCTACATCTGTTGTCTTATCACAGTCTCAAGCTGCTACTCTGTCTCAACTCCTGTTTTACAGCTTTGCTATCCATAATTATTACTAACTATAGGTTGATTAGAAGGTCAACACATTCAGAGGGGATTTAGCTTACACCAAATAACAATGGTTAAACACTAAATAAAATGCAACCAAGATCATCATCAGAAAACGTGCTGAAAATCTTAGGGTATGATCACATGGCTTCTTTTAGGACGTATTTTGTGGCGTAATTGTATTGCAAGAAGAACACACTGATCAGCACGTTCTAAACGCTCGGCCTCTTGCGGCGTGCACAGGTACACACCACAAGGTGTCGTGTGAACATACCCTTATAAATGCACATGACCGTCTGATGTTGAAGGTGTTGTCCAGGTTATTTTTATTAAATATCTTTAGGCTGTTGGTGCCCCGATAGAATAAAAAAAACAAAAAATAACAACTTATACTCACCTTTCCTCTGACTGCCGGCACAATCTTCCACGGTTCTTCTGTTGGCATCCAGCTGCTGCGGTTAGCTCAAGATTGCTTTGGCGGTCAAGTGTTATTACTGATGTTACTGCTTAGAGTGTTTTACTTCCGACTATAGTAGCCGGAAGTGAACAGAAGAATTAGGGGAGAGGGCAGGTAAGTGTTTTAAAAAATTATCAGGGCACCAACAACCTAAGTAATATTTTTACAAAATATCACAGGCAACCCTTTTAAATACACTTTGGAAGAGCATACAAACTAAAAGGGTACGTCACCGATACACATTAGCATTTTGATTTTTACCTGGATTAAATTTCTTTGCTTTAACCATCCCAGTGTCTACTACATATTTGATTCCTGTTATGGTGATGGAAGTTTCAGCAATATTGGTCGAAAGAATCACTTTGCGATGATCCTGAAAAATAAATAAAATAACATCTGGTGTTCTTAGAGACAGTGTCCATTACATTCTTTGAAATTAGTACTCTATGTGCTTACACTTTACTACATACCCTCTGTAAGGCCTGTTACAGAGTAGTTGACTATACCAGTAAAGACTATGGAAATAGTATATTATAGCATGGATGAGGTATCCACCTTGTGCCTAATTCAGTGGAATACGTCAGAGGCCTCAATTCATAAATTCTCATGACATTTATGTCAAAAAACATTATCATGATGTGCACAGGGCCTCGCATGCATACTTTTGCATGTAAGTACGGGATGTAAGCAAACAGTGATATATTATATATATAAAAAAATAAATCATCATCTAAGAAACACTTACCTTTGGAGCATTTTGGAATACACGGAGCTGTTGGGAATGTGGTAGAGAGGCATAAAGTGGCATTACAGTCATCTGGGGACAGCCATCTGGGAGATGCTTTGCTATGTCTCTACATGTTTTTGTCATGGCCTCAATTTCTTCCTGACCAGTCAGGAATACAAGTATGTCATGAGACGCTGGTGCCTCCTACAGGGTGAAAAAAAAGTATGCCTTATTGTCAAATCTGTAGCATGCTCAAGAGCTGATCTTGACTGCTTGTTTTTTTTTTGTTGCCTTACTAACTTAAAAAAAAAACAATACAAAAAAAAAAAAATACAAATTAATAATGCGTTTGTAGAGCATACAATAATATACAAGCTGCTCAGACTCAAAATGAAGAAAAAAATTCAGAAAATGACTAGGCCTGACTTCACACTAGCCTTAAACAAAGAAAAAAAACAAAAATACATACAACCGAAAAAAACGCAACTATCAGAAAACCTTTATTTCTACTCATCAATTGGGTACTAGGTTAAAAACTGGTTTGTGACTTTGCTTGTACCTATGCAGATGCTAAAGGCTTTATAACAGACCAGTACTATAAGCATAGCCTAAACTTGTTGTACTCTGTCACGTGATTGTGTTACAGGACACTAAGGGTATGTTCACACGGTGTATTTCAGCACGTAATTGTACTGCAATATGCCTGAAGTATACCCCGCAAATACAGTAATCCATAGCTCTGAATGAGAGCTATCAATACCTGCCATTTTCCCTGGTGAATATGCGCCTGGGTGGGGTGGGCGGGTGACTAATGGTGGTAACGGATTATTGATGTCACTTCTTCCCAGCCCTTACACGTGGGGGAAACTAAAGGTGTGTGGCAGCCAGCACAGTGCGTTTTGAAGTACGCGTTGGCCAGCAGGTACTTCTTAAAACACCCGGTGTATTGCGGCACGTATGCAGTGTGAACATACCCTAAGAGACATACTTCACTTGCAGCCACAATATTTTTATCTCACTGCAGGGAAAGAAATTATTTTGAAGTTTTAAATGGAAAGACTGTTAAAACCTGATAAACCAGTAAGTATCTTTTATAGTCCTTAGCATGTGAGATTAATATATTTTACTATATTAAGATAAACCAGTTGCTCATATAGAAATCCATTTTAGGCAGCCTACTATAATCTTATACATTACTATTCTAGAAAGATGACCCTTCTCCCTCTCAAGGAATCCTCATTTCACATCTTTACATTACCTGGTGGATTTGAAAAACTGTAACCAGGGCAGCTTGAAGATAATCACTTTGAGGTTGCTTGGTATAAAAAACCTGGATAGGGTGTTGTCTGCCTTCCAAGTAAAGAACTGGTGCTCCATTGAAATATTGAGAGAAGAGGTCCACATCCATTGTAGCCGACATGATAAGCACCTGTCAGGAAAAGGAAAATTCATGTAGTGTGTATACATTAACAGTATTGGTTTTTTTTTCACCTTTAACTGGAATGTGTAAATGGGGTTACTGTCTCTCACTAATGTAAGGTTCTCTACTATAGCAGGCTTGTACAATCCACAGGTTGTAGTGTTCAGTTAACTAGTGAAAAACTTTTGGGGTGACTTTACAAAATGGGTGGTAAAAAGAAATGTAAGATCGTATCAGTATATAGGGTGTTTAACCCGGAGGAAACAAATAGATACTTACATACATGACACAATATGGTCTCTTGTTTGCCAAGAAGTTGCAGTTATTCCAAAGGAATACAATCGTCATTGCTGTGAAAAACCTATGTGAGGCATGCAAGAGTTCAGCCGGGGGTTAAATTTTTCCCCCCTTTTTAACTCCCGGTTTTAGGGCATAAATTTAACTACGGGCCCAAAGCCCCCAAAAAGGGAAATTTAAAAGGGGATTTCCCAGGGGAAAATTTTTAAATGGCTTATCCTTAGGAGGTTTAAAAAGATTTTGCGTCCAAAACTTTGTGACAGTCACCTATTTCTATAATGGAGGTCCTTTTACCTACAGGCCTTATTACAACTACAAGGTATGAATAGATGGCCACAAATGCAATACCCTCTTCGTGCTCTTCTATGGTAGTTCCAAGGACAGCGAAATGTGTGCTTAACTAAAGGGAAAAAAGATTTAGCACAGGGCACCACCCCCTTTTTAAAATGCGCCATAGCAAAAACTAAATTTAAGGGGAAAGGGGGAAACCCCCTTTTTCTTGAGATAGGGGGCATGTCCCACAACTGTTGAAAACTTTTTGAAATATCCTTTTGGGGGAAAAAAAAATTCCTATACTTTGAAAAAAAACCTTCGGGGGAAATTGGGAGAACTCAGGTTATTGTTTTCATAGGCTGAACCCACGGAAAAATGTCAGTTTAGTGAATTTTTCACACGCGCCAATTTTGGGGCGTGGGGGGGCATTTTGCGCGTTTTTGGTGCCAAAAATTACGGTAACCCAAAATTTTCTCATAGGAACTATGGATTCACCACCTCTCCCCGCCCCTTTTAAAAAAACGGTCGTTTTGGGAAAACGCGGGGGGAGTAAGTGGAATGTAAATTTGCTTGAAGCGAATCGTGCCGCATTTAATGCATGTAAAATGGACCCCGGCGGGCGCCGGCCCCCGCACGACTCCCAAAGCACCCGGTGCAATTGCAGCCGTTCTGTACGTGCCACAATTACACCGTGTGAACATAGCCTTAGTCTTTTCTTAACACATGAACCAGTAAGCACTGAGTAAAATTGGACATTCACTTTTAAAAAATATCAAATGATTCCTCTGATGATCTACTGTTTAAAGTGGAAGCCTGGATTTCCCTAAACAAGGACTGGGACCTTTGGTTTTTAAAACTTTGCCTAAATTCCTCTATTCAATTACCATCCATACATCCATGTTTCTGTAAGAAGAGATCATAGCTGCCATCTTGGGACCTATGGCTAGTACACCTATTTTAAGCATACGTATGTTGCTGGCTTTTGTCTTCTATTACTAACTTGGATGTCTGAAAAGGGTTTTACCTCCCCAGCAACCTATATAAAAAAGAATTTTTTTCTACTCCCCTAGCTAATAAATTTAAAAAAGGATTACAAAACTCTCTCATACATTTTAGAGCTATCCGACCAAGTGTGTTGGTGTAATTACCTTTAGTGGTAGCTTTCCAAGCTCTTTTCTCTTCTTTTGTGCTGTTTTAACAACTCCAAACAGTACATCAGTGTAAAAACTGCCCTTCATGAGCCTCATCCAAGATGACCACGCTGTACCTGCGCAGAAGTGGGTCTCCAATTGCTTCACGAAGCAGCATACCATCAGTGAGGAACTTTATCTTCGTCTCTTCTGATGTAACATCTTCAAAACGGACAGTGTAACCCACCTGCAATATAAACAAAGGGGGAAATTTAAAAATTGAGAGCAACAAAAAATGATTAGTGATTGGAAAAAGGCCCTATGGGTTCAAAAGGAGCTAATTTCGGCACATTTTTCGGGGGCGTTTTTGCATTTTTAAATACAGCGAGTTGTGCGCCAAAATTTAGGGTAAAAAGGGGCCCTCCTTCCCATAGAAAAACTATGGATTTGCGCCCCCTTTCCCCCCGGCCCGGAAAAAATACATCTTACTGTACGCGCAGGGAGATAAGGGGAAAATTTCCAATTACTTGCGGCGAATACACCCCCTCGAGTAATGATGTCGGGGGGCCGGCAAGCTGCCCCCTCACAGCGCCGGGGAGTACGCCTGATCACGGGGACCCCTCAAATCACCGGGGGTAATGCGGCCTTTACTGTACAACCCCGCAATTACAAAAAAGGGGAAATAGCCTTTTGCACGCTGCAATACCCCGGGTGTTTTAAAAAATTACATGGGGCCCCCCAAATTTTCACCCCAACTACCCAAACGGCTCGAAAGCGCTGCAAAAAAAGTGACGTCATTTTTTCTCTCCCGGCTTAAAATTTAGGCGTTTTGGGTACGCCGGGGAAGACAAATTAAAAATTCCCTGGGCTCTCTAGAGAGCTATAATTACCAAAATTGCGGGGACACATTTTGGGGAAAATTTTTAAGTGAAAATTTACATTTGTGTAAAAATTTACCCAAAGGGCCCCGGGTTTCAAACGGTTTAAATTTCCCAGACGGAAATTGCGGCCGGGATTCCCGCCCCGAAATTTCCGGGTTGAAAAAGGGGGGGGTGGGGGGCCGGGGCCCGGGGGCCCCAAAGACTTAAAAAAAAATCCACGGCGCAAATTGCCCCTGGATAAGGGGCATGTCAGTTTTCCCCCCCCCCGGCGGCTTCCCCCGGGGGGTGGGGAAAACGGAATCCCCTTGCTCTCTATGAGAACTTGGTTTACCAAAATTACTGGACGGTTGGCGCTTTACGGCCAAAGGCTGGCAATTTTGGGGGCGGAAAAGGGGTTTAAACGGGGCCGGGGCCAATTCCCCCCGGGCCAAAAATAAGGGGGTGTGAAGGGCCCCCAAACCAATAAAATAAAGCCTGGAGGTGAAATTGGCGTCAGGTGCTCAGGATTAAGCGGTTATTGCTCATCATGTCTCATTGTGGTTGGTAACCTATCCTATGGTTAAATACAATTTTTAAGCTATATTGATAATGTTGGGCTAGTACTTTACAGAATGTTGGAAAAGTTCTAAAGGTTTTAATCTTTTAAAATTAAATTACCCATATCTTTGGACTTTTATGGGTTTTTTGGGTTTTTCCCAAACAAGCCTTTCTTCACAGCCACCTTCAGGCTATGGGCAGTTCTACAGCAATGACTGACAAATATGTTTGCATAGCAGGCCTTTTTAAGAGAAACTTTTGGTGATAAAAAGGTTTTAAAAATTCAAGGCACAAGCCCTACGAGCTCTAAAGGGTTAAAGTTTGTCAGAAAAGAAACCCAAACAAGTTCCTGTGGCTGGATAAAAAAAAGCAGGACCCCGGACCTCACCATTGGCCCAAAGGGTTTACTATTAAGCAAAAAAGGTTTGGTGGGTAACCAAAAAAAAGGAAAAGTTTGTGTACACAATCAGAATAACTGCTCTAGCTCTAAAAAGGAAAGAAAAACCCAAAGAATCCCAAAGTATTTGGTCATTTCGAAATTTCCCGGTTTGCCTTATGTTTAAAGAGGTTGTTTACTTTGTCAAACATTTTACCTCGGGCCTGTTTTTTTGGGTTTCATTTTGAATTAAAGGCCGTGTTTATGGCTTCTATTTAGGCTGCGCAGAAGCCAGGACTGTAGCTATGGGAAAACAATTGCGGCACCCCTTTTTCAGGAAGATAAAAAAGGTCTTAGCTATGGGGACCTGAGGAGCTAAAGCAGCCCATCCCAAAGGGGGGTTACAAAGGAAAGGTAGGCCCAACTTTTTTAAATGGACAAAACTTTTTAAAAAGTGTCTTGTTTTGCAAAAATTTTTTTAACCCCTTAAAGGCCCCCACCTGTTTTTCCTTCTTGCCCACACCCCAATTTTAAAAAATCTGAGTTTTAAATTTTAGGGTGAGAAAAATTTTTTGGGACACTTTTACCTATCCATTTTGTTTCAAAAAATTTTTTTTCTCGTGACACTTGTGTTTTAAGTTAGTAAGAAATTTTTATCCATACAACCCTTTTTTTTTTTGAAAAAAAATATCAAAGTTTTTAAAAGTTGAAAAATTTTCGCGTGCAAGACGTTAATTATTAAATATTTTATAATAGCATCAAACCAAAATGTCCATTTAAAAGGTTTTGGCATTTTTTTTAAATTTTCCTTTTTTTTTTTTTACGGCATTAGTGGGTTTAAAATTTAGTAGTAATTTCTCACATTTCAAAAAAAATTTTGGGGCAAAAAACATTTTTTTAGGGCCCCCCTCCAGTTCTGCCGCGGTTTTTAAAGGGGCCCCTGCATGTTAGATACCCCCATAATTTAGCCATCTGAGAAACTAGACCCCTTAACGTATTTACAAAAACTATTTAGGGAAATTTGATAACCCCTTTAGATATTTCACAGAAATTAATGGGAAAATAGAGGTGAAATTTCAAAATTTCCCCTTTTTTTGCGATTTTTCAATATTTATCCATTTTCATGGAATACGGGAAATGTGGGTAGGTAAATACAAAATTAATATTTTTTAAAATTTTTTTTCCCCGGCTGGGTTTTTGAGATATCCCCTATGTGGCCCCAAATTCATTATTTGGCTCACCCCTAACCCCGAATAGGAGGAGCAACCCACTATACTCCCGGGGGCCCCCTTTTTCAAAACGATTTTATTGAGGGCCATTTCCCGGTTTTTGGGGGCACCCCTAAAGGGGCCTTTAAAAAAAAAAAAACACCCCTTTAAAAAACCGATATTGGAAAAAAACCCTTAATGGGAAAATATCCAGGGTGCATTGAGTATATAGACCCCCCCGGTGATTCACAAATTTTTTTTTAAGCAAAAGGTTGGGGAAAAGGGAAAAAAATTTTTTTTTTTAAAAAAATTTTGCAATTTTTTGCTTTAAAAATTTTTTTATTAAAAAACAAGGAATCCCGGAAAAAAGAACCCTAAAACTTTGTTAAACAATTTCCCTTTCCCAAGGGTTTGGCAAAAACCCTACATGTTTTGGGGGTAAACTTTCTTTTTTGGGCGCATGGCAGGGGGGATTAAAGGGAGGGGGTGCTATTTTGGGTTTTTGGAAAGCAGATTTTTTGGGGGGGCCATTTTCGGGAAAAAATTTTCAAAGCCCCCCCAAAGGGAGCAAACAGGCGAAACAATTTCCCCGGGAAATTCCCCCCCATTTTGGATTCAACACCCATAGGGAAACTCAAACTAGGGGTTTTATGTGCAAAATTTTGGGGTGCAAAGGGTTCCAAAAGTTTTTTTTTTGATTGGCAATGAAAATGGGGGGGGAAAAACGCAGTTCGGGGGGCATTGTTTTTTTGAGTTTCCCAAATTTTTTCAGCATTCGCCTGGCAGGTAAATGGTATAACTTTACATGGGGGGCGGGTACAATTACAAAGATTTTAGATTTTTTTAATTTTTTTCTGTTTTATTACTTTTACCCCAAAAGAAATTTCGCTAAAAAAAAATTTTCGTTTTTATGGTTTTTCCTATTCTGCCAAAACCATAACTTTTTTATTTTGCTGTGTTTCAGAGCTGTGTATGGGGTTTTTTTTGGGGGGATGAATTTTTAAAATTTTTTATTGGGGAAAAAATTATGGGGGGATAAAGGAAACTAAAGTTCACTTTTTTTTTAAGGTTTTTTGGATGTTTTTAACAAAATACAACAAAACTTGGGGAGTGTTTTTTTTAAATTTTTTTTTTTTTATACGGGGCTCTTTTTCGTTTTTAAAGACCCTGGGCTTTACTCAGCCGGTCAATACGGTTACACCGATACCCAAATTTTTTATAAATTTTTTTTTAAAGTTTTTCTGCTTTTAATTCAAAAAAACACTTTCATTCAACCCCGGAAAAATTCAAATTTTTGCATTGCCCCCTGGGCTGAGAGCCATTACTTTTAAATTTTTTTGGTTTCTTGGGCTGGTTTGGGGAAAATTTTTTTTTGCGAGAAAATTTACGTTTTTTTAGTATCATTTTTTGGGGGGCAAAGGCCTTTTTGATCGATTTTAAATCCATTTTTTTTTGGTGGCCAGGGTGAAGAAAAAAAACTGCAATCCCAGTCGGGGGTTTTTTATTTTTATTTTTTTAAAAGGGGTCACCCTGCCGTATTTCCCGGGGATAAGTTAGCTTTTCTCTTTGGGTCGGGGTACGATTATGGCGATACCCTATTTATATAGTTTTTTTATGTTGAAGCACTTTAAAAAAAAAAAAGGGGTTTTTAGTGTGTAACAATATTTATGCATCGCTATCTTCTGGGGAGCTTTTACATTTTTTATTTTTCCTTTATACAGAGCTGTATAAGGATTTTTTTTTTGCGAGATGAACTGACTTTTTAAATTTGGGTACAACTTTGGCGTTTCTAGGAGTTTTTATCGCTTTTTATTCCATTTTATGTGCTGCGAGATAAAACAAAAATCTTAATTCTTTTGATTTTTTTTTTTTTTTTTTTTTACGGCGTTCCCCGTACAGGTTAATTAACATGACAGATTTATAGGGAGGTCGTTACGCACGCGGCGATACCAAATATTGTTACTTTATTTATTTTTGATCTTTTTTGGGGCGATTGGCGTTTGTAAAGGGGAAAAGGGCGGTGTACGTATTTTTATTTTATTTTTCGTGTTTGTGTTTTACTGTTTTTCACTTTTTTAAACTTTTTTACATTTTTATTTTACTTTTCCCATAGGGGATTTGAATGAGAGATCTTTAGATCTCTCATTCAATAGAATCGTGCATGCTTGTTGCTATGACTGGTTTCCTATGACAACTGTCAGTCACGATGCGGGTCATGCCCACAGGGCACGGCCGGGCATCGTGACGTCACGGGACAACCGGGAAAGGGCTTTTCTCTGCCTTCCGTGCTGTCTGTCAGAGGGCAGGAGCTGCACGGATCGCCCAAACCCGTGCGCTGCTGCCGAGACGGGAGAGCAGGAGGAGCGATCTCACTCCTGCTCTCCCTTTTAGTTATTGCGACCCGATGTTGCGATAATTAAGGGGTTAACCGCCCCCCCCCTCCCCGGACCGATCCGGGGTGGGGGCCCGGGACGCTGCGGGGATGCCAGCATTTAATATACAGCTAAACACCCGCGGCGATCGCGCGAACTCTACTTTAGAGTTCGCGCGATCCTCGGACGTATCCATACGTCCAGGTGCGTGAACCCCCAACCGACCTGGACGTATGGATCCGTCTAAGGTCGTTAAGGGGTTAATATAAAAAGCAATCCTTGTAGTGAGACAACCCCTTTAAAAAAATATTAAAAAAAAAATTTCCCTTTTTAAAGTTGGCAAAAAATTCCAATGGTCTAATAAGTATGAAGGATTCCCAGCAGATGTTGTTGGTGGGAAAATGTATTGGGCATCATGAATGTCAACACCTAATCATTTCTTTTTACCTACAGGAGTGTCTGGCAGTCATTTTTCACTGAAAAACCTACATGTCCCCCGAACTGGTGTGCGGGGAAATGGGGGAAAAAACAAATGCTTCCAGGAAATAGTTTTGTAGGAGTAAAAGGGGAAAATGAGTCTATACCCCCCCTTGCTCAGGTTTGTATGTGGTAGGCACAACTCTCGATGGCGCGTACCTGGATTCCCGGTAGTGATTGTAATGTGGCCGCAGCTGCTTTCTTGCTGGGCTACGATCCATGGGGGCCGGATAGTTATGATCAAAAAACCAAAATATACAACGTGGGCCCGGTTTGGCCAAAACAGGTTTTTGTGCGTGATGGAACTAAGTACAGACCACTTGGGAGGATTAATCGGACTCCTTTGTTCGGTGCTTTCCCTTTCCCTCGGGTTGAACCTAAACTCTTAGTAGTTTAAAAACTTAATTTCTTCACTAAGTCCATGTTTATGGCCGAACCGGGCACCATTGTTGCATGAAGCATCTTCAGTTTGTGCATCTACATATACGGGAAACAGAAGGTTCTTTCAGCAGTGAAAAAACATTGCCTGGTCAGACAAATTAAGATTTTGGTTGAACGATGCTGACAGAAGGGTGAGATGAAGGTTTGTTGGCCAAACCCTAGCTCCTCAGATTTCCTGTGGCTGTTTGGGTGGGGTTATTTAAACCCTGGGGGGTGACCCAAATTGTCCTAATGGAGCTATTTTCCTGTGCAGAAGGGTCATGTAGTCATGGATTCTAGGTCATGGGTCCTGGAACATAACATTGAGTTTTCCTGGCCTCCATAATCCCCTAATCCTATAGAGTATCTCTTGGGCTCTAAAGACATCTTAGTACCTTAATATCTAATTTGCAGCAACTGCGAGAAGCTTTCCTGTCTATTTGGGCCAATATTCCCCCAGAACGATTCTAACACCTTGTGAAATCAACGCCATGGTGAAATGCTGTGGTCCTGAAGGCCAAAGGAGGTCCAAAATTTGCCATTCAGGCAAAAAAACCCAAAAATAAGTCTGTGTTCAGCCCTGGCCACAAAATAAAAATTCCTTGTACAGCTGTTGAAGCTTCAGTAAGAAACTGCATATAGACTTCCCCTTCTGATAATAACCAGCCATAGGTAACGATAATGAAGCTGCTTACCAGTTTACTGAGCTCAGTCTTTTTCTCTTCTGATACCCTTGTTGCCAGCGATATAGCAGCCACCCTGCGGGGCTGGGTCACACCAATGATGCCCTGCCGCCCTATGCTGGATTCATACAGGTACTGAGGAATCTGCGTGGTTTTGCCAGAACCAGTTTCACCTGTAACATAAAAAGAAGAAGTTTTCTATATATATATCTAGAAATACCATCCAAATGGAGACATAGAAAGAAGAGATACAGTAAATAGGATGTTCAACTGTAACATAGCACTCTATGGCATGGGAGAGCCAAGGGCCACATTGTCATGTTGTACCTCTCCCAGGGTAGAGGGGTATTCCCCATCTGAGACCTTTATAGCACTTCAGTTCTAAATGCCCAAAGTGGCAGAGAGGTCTTGGTTCTACTTTCTGCCAGAGATCGGAATAGGGGGGTCCCTGCTCTGTGCTCCAGAAAGAGGATATGAGGCGCCTATTTTCATTGTAGTTTTGGGGGTTACAGAAGTGGCTGTTCCAAGCTAAAAAATAGGAGAACATCACTCTATTGGCCTCCTCTATCTCCCCCTCTTGGGAGCTAAAAAAACCCATATACATTGTATGGTTTTTATGCATTGTCATGATTGTGTCGAAATAAATACCTCTAGATCCGCCATCATGCCCACCCAAACAGTGGAGGCCAGGCTGCCCCCCCAAACGTGCGGCCTGCGCTGCCCCCCCAACAGTGGGGCCATGGTGCCCCCCAACAGTGGCGGCCATCGGCCCCCCCAAAGTGGCGGCCTCGTGCCCCCCAACTTTGGGGCCATCGTGCCCACCCCAACAGTGGGGCCACGTGCCCCCCCAAAAACAGTGGCGGCCTCGCGCCACCCCCAACAGGGCGGCCATGCGTGCCCCCCCCCAAAGTGGGGGCCCATACGCTGCCCTCCCCAACAGTGGCGGCCATACGCTGCCCTCCCCAACAGTGGCGGCCATACGCTGCCCTCCCCAACAGTGGCGGCCATCCACTGCACTCCCCAACAGTGGCGGCCATCCGCTGCCCTCCCCAACAGTGGCGGCCATCGTGCCCCCCAACAGTGGGGCCCTTCGCTGCCCTCCCCAAAGGGGGGCCCATACGCTCCCCCCCCAAAAAGGGGCGGCCTTCGCTGCCCCCCAACAGTGGCGGCCATACGCGCCCCCCCAAACGTGGGGCCCTAGCTGCCCCCCAACAGGGGGCCCATACGCTGCCCTCCCAACGTGGGGGCCCATCCCTGCCCCCCCAACAGTGGCGGCCATACGTGCCCACCCAACTGGGGGGCCATACGTCCCCCCCCCCAAAGTGGGGCCATCCCTGCCCCCCAAAACCGTGGCGGCATACAGTGCCCCCCCAACAGTGGGGGCCCATACATCCCCACCCCAACAGGGCGGCCAACAGTGCCCCCCCCAAAACGTGGCGGCCATACAGTCCCCACCCCAACATGGGGCCCTTACAGTCCCCACCCCAACGGGGGGCCCATACAGTGCCCCCCCCAAACAGTGGGGGCCCATCAGGGCCCCCCAACGTGGGGGCCATCCATGCCCCCCCAAATTGGGGGCCCATCCATGCCCCCCAAAAAAAAGTGGGGCCCCTCCATGTTTCCCCCCAACAGTGGCGGCCATCCACTGCTCTCCCCAACAGTGGGGCCTCCATGCCCCCCCCAAAACGTGGCGGCATCCACTGCTCCCCCCAAAAACAGTGGCGGCACCCACTGCTCTCCCCAACAGTGGGGGCCCCATCCACTGTTTCCCCCCAACAGTGGCGGCCATCCACTGCTCTCCCCAACAGTGGCGGCCATGCGCTGCCCACCCCAACAGTGGCGGCCATGCGCTGCCCTCCCCAACAGTGCCGGCCATGCGTTGCCCACCCCAACAGTGGCGGCCAGGCGCTGCCCTCCCCAACAGTGGCGGCCATGCGCTGCCCACCCCAACCGTGGCGGCCATACAGTGCACACCCCAACAGTGGCGGCCATACAGTGCCCACCCCAACAGTGTCGGCCATACAGTGGCCACCCCAACAGTGGCGGCCAGACAGAGGCCATCCCAACAGTGGCGGCCATCCGGAGGCCACCCCGACAGGGGCGGCCATACAGTAACCCCAACAGTGGCGGCCATACACTGCTCTCCCCAACAGTGGCGGCCATACACTGCCCACCCCAACAGTGGCGGCCATACACTGCCCACCCCAACAGTGGCGGCCATACGCTGCCCACCCCAACAGTGGCGGCCATACGCTGCCCACCCCAACAGTGGCGGCCATACAGTGGCCACCCCAACAGTGGCGGCCATACAGTGCCCACCCCAACAGTGCCCACCACTGCAGATGCCAGTTAATGAAATATACTAAATGCAACTATGAATGCAAGAATATATGCCACACCAATGCCACAGGCAGAATATTGTGGTAAATGGCAGACATAGAACAGGACTCACAAGCAGGCAGTACATTGAGGGAGGGCAGTGCTGACAGGATGCTGCACTACATGGCACAAGCAGCCGGACGCCGCGGTACACGGCACGGGCAGCCGGACGCCGCGGGCAGGACGCCGCAGTATACAGCGCGGGCAGGGCGCCGCAGTATACAGCGCGGGCAGGGCGCCGCAGTATACAGCGCGGGCAGGGCGCCGCAGTATACAGCGCGGCAGCGCGCCGCAGTATACAGCGCGGGCAGCATGTGCAACGCATATACATGGCGGACATCGAGGCGGGTGTGCAACACAGTAATACACTGAGGAGGGACGACATCGCAGAGGCACGGGCGCGCGCAGTAAGTCTACAGCGCAGGCAGCGCGCCGCAGTAGTATACAGCACAGGCAGCGCGCCGCAGTAGTATACAGCACAGGCAGCGCGCCGCAGTAGTATACAGCGCAGGCAGCGCGCCGCAGTAGTATACAGCGCAGGCAGCGCGCCGCAGTAGTATACACCGCAGGCAGCGCGCCGCAGTATACAGCGCAGGCAGCACGCCGCAGTATACAGCGCTGGCAGTGTTGCAACACATAACACTGGGAGGACACATCACAGTCAGGCAGTGCCGCAGTATACAGCGCGGGCAGCACGCCGCAGTATGCAGCGCAGGCAGCACGCCGCAGTATGCAGCGCGCCGCAGTATGCAGCGCAGGCAGCACGCCGCAGTATTCAGCGCAGGCAGCACGCCGCAGTATGCAGCGCAGGCAGCACGTCCGCAGTATGCAGCGCAGGCAGCACGTCGCAGCATGCAGCGCAGGCAGACGTCGCAGTTGCAGCGCAGGCAGCACGCTCGCAGTAATGCAGCGCAGGCAGCCCGCCGCAGTATGCAGCGCAGGCAGCCCGCCGCAGTATACAGCGCAGGCAGCCCGCCGCAGTATACAGCGCAGCAGTTTGCAGACACAGTAACACTGGAGAGCCATCAGTCGGCAGGTGCGATATACAGCGCATATAGCAAGCCGCAGTATACAGCGCAGGCAGTGTATGCAACGCAGTAACACGCTAGGCAGGACACGATCAGTATACAGCGCAGTAGACGCATAGTATACAGCGCATTTAGCAAGCCGCAGTATACAGCGCATATAGCAAGCCGCAGTATACAGCGCAGGCAGGACGCCGCGGTAGTATACAGCGCAGGCAGGACGCCGCGGTACTATACAGCGCAGGCAGGGCGCCGCAGTAGTATACAGCGCAGGCAGGGCGCCGCAGTATACAGCGCCGCAGGATACAGGCAGGCATGTTGCAACACATAACACTGGGAGGACACATCACAGTCAGGCAGTGCTGCAGTATACAGCGCATTTAGCAAGCCGCAGTATACAGCGCAGGCAGGACGCCGCGGTACTATACAGCGCAGGCAGGACGCCGCGGTACTATACAGCGCAGGCAGGACGCCGCGGTACTATACAGCGCAGGCAGCAAGCCGCGGTACTATACAGCGCAGGCAGCGCGCCGCGGTACTATACGCGCAGGCAGAGCGCTGGTACTATACAGCTGGGAGGACCACGCAGGCGGGGTACTATACAGCGCAGGCAGGACGCGCGGGTACATACAGCGCAGGCTAGGAGCGCGGTACTATACAGCGCAGGCAGCGCGCCGCGGTACTATACAGCGCAGGCAGCGCGCCGCGGTAGTATACAGCGCAGGCAGCGCGCCGCGGTAGTATACAGCGCAGGCAGCGCGCCGCGGTATTTTCCAGCGCCGGAGTCGCTTACAGCGCAGGCAGGGCGCCGCCGTAGTATACAGCGCAGGCAGCGCGCCGCAGTAGTATACAGCGCAGGCAGGCGTGCAGCTAGTATACAGCGCAGGCAGCGCGCCGCAGTATACAGCGCAGGCAGCGCGCCGCAGTATACAGCGCAGGCAGCGCTCCGCAGTAGACAGCGCAGGCAGCGCGCCGCAGTATACAGCGCGGGCAGCGCGCGCAGTAGTATACAGCGCAGGCAGGCGCCGCAGTAGTATACAGCGCAGGCGTCGCGCAGAGTAGTATACAGCGCAGGCAGCACCCCCTAGTATACAGCGCAGGCAGCACGCCGCAGTATACAGCGCAGGCAGCGCGCCGCAGTATACAGCGCAGGCAGCGCGCCGCAGTATACAGCGCAGGCAGTGTTGCAACACATAACACTGGGAGGACACATCACAGTCAGGCAGTGCCGCAGTATACAGCGCAGGCAGGGCGCCGCAGTATACAGCGCCGGCAGCGCGTCGCAGTATACAGCCCACGCAGGGCGCCGCAGTATACAGCGCAGGCAGTGCGCCGCAGTATACAGCGCAGGCAGGGCGCCTCAGTATACAGCGCAGGCAGTGTTGCAACACATAACACTGGGAGGACTCATCACAGTCAGGCAGTGCCGCAGTATGCAGCGCAGGCAGCAAGCCGCAGTATGCAGCGCAGGCAGCAAGCCGCCGTATGCAGCGCAGGCAGCACGCCGCCGTATGCAGCGCAGGCAGCACGCCGCCGTATGCAGCGCAGGCAGCACGCCGCCGTATGCAGCGCAGGCAGCAGCCGCTGTATGCAGCGCAGGCAGTGCTGCAGCACATAACCCTGGGAGGACACATCACAGTCAGGCAGTGCTGCAGTATACAGCGCAGGCAGCGCGCCGCAGTATACAGCTCAGGCAGTGCTGCAGCATACAGCGCAGGCAGGGCGCCGCAGCATACAGCGCAGGCAGCGCGCCGCAGCATACAGCGCAGGCAGCGCGCCGCAGCATACAGCGCAGGCAGCGCGCCGCAGTATACAGCGCAGGCAGGGCGCCGCAGGATACAGCGCAGGCAGTGCTGCGCACATAACACTGGGAGGAACATCACAGTCAGCAGTGCTGCAGCAATAACACTGGGAGGACACATCACAGTTACAGGCAGTGCTGCAGCACCAAACACTGGTAGGACACACCAGCAGTGCTGCAGCACATAACACTGGGAGGACACATCACGTCAGGCAGTGCTGCAGCACATAACACTGGAGGACACTCACAGTGGCAGTCCGCAGAATACAGCGCAGGCAGTGCTGCAGCACATAAACTGGGAGGAACATCACAGTCAGGCAGGTGCTGCAGCACATACATGGGAGGACACATCCAGTCAGGCAGTGCGCAGTATACAGCTCAGGCAGTGCTGCAGCACATAACACGGAGACACACGTCAGGCAGTGCAGCAGTATACAGCGCAGGCAGTGCGCAGCACGTAAATGGGAGACATCCAGTCAGGCAGCGCGCCGCAGTATACAGCGCAGGCAGTGCTGCAGCACATACCCCTGGGCGGACACATCACCGTCAGGCAGTGCAGCAGTATACAGCGCAGGTAGGACGCCGCAGCACATAACACTGGGAGGACACATCACAGTCAGGCAGTGCAGCAGTATACAGCGCAGGCAGGACGCCGCAGTATACAGCGCAGGCAGCGCGCCGCAGTATACGGCGCAGGCAGGACGCCGCAGTATACAGCGCAGGCAGCGCGCCGCAGTATACAGCGCAGGCAGCGCGCCGCAGTATACAGCGCAGGCAGGACGCCGCAGTATACAGCGCAGGCAGTGCTGCAGCACATAACCCTGGGAGGACACATCACAGTCAGGCAGCGCGCCGCAGTATACAGCGCAGGCAGTGCTGCAGCACATAACACTGGGAGGACACATCACAGTCAGGCAGTGCAGCAGTATACAGCGCAGGCAGGACGCCGCAGCACATAACACTGGAGGACAATCAGGTCAGGCAGGCAGCAGTATACAGCGCAGGCAGGACGCCGCAGTATACGGCGCAGGCAGGGCGCCGCAGGATACAGCGCAGGCAGGACGCCGCAGTATACGGCGCAGGCAGGACGCCGCAGTATACGGCGCAGGCAGCGCGCCGCAGTATACGGCGCAGGCAGCGCGCCGCAGTATACAGCGCAGGCAGGACGCCGCAGTATACAGCGCAGGCAGTGCTGCAGCACATAACACTGGGAGGACACATCACAGTCAGGCAGTGCTGCAGCACATAACACTGGGAGGACACATCACAGTCAGGCAGTGCTGCAGCACATAACACAGGGAGGACACGTGACGGTGAGGCAGTGCTGCAGCACATAACACTGGGAGAACATCACAGTCGCAGTGGCTGCAGCACATAACACTGGGAGGACACATCACAGTCAGGCAGTGCCGCAGTATACAGCGCAGGCAGTGCGAGCACTAAACTGGGAGGACACATCACAGTCCAGGCAGTGCTGCAGCACATAACACTGGGAGGACACATCACAGTCAGGCAGTGCTGCAGCACATAACACTGGGAGGACACATCACAGTCAGGCAGTGCAGCAGTATACAGCGCAGGCAGTGCTGCAGCACATAACACTGGGAGGACACATCACAGTCAGGCAGTGCTGCAGTGTACCGTGCAGACACGCAGTGTAAACAAGGCCCCGGCCGGGGCAGCAGCCACTCACCGATGATGACAGCGCTCTCCAGCTGCCGGAGCTGCCCTATGAGCTGCGCTCGGGCCTGGTAGATGGGCAGACTCCGCCGCTGCTGCTCCAGGGGCACCGGCTGCTTCCTGGGCCCGGGCTGCATGGCTCTTCTCCAGTTGTGGTTGGAATGCAGGGTGCCCGGCTTGAACTTCTTGGCCGGCGGGTGATAGCAGTCCTGAGACATAGTACCGTGCTGGAGCACAGCCGCCGATCAATCGCTGCCACACCGGGAGAGGCACAGGCCGCCCGGGGGGATCATACCGAGCACACGTGCTTCCGGCCGGGGACAGCCTCGCGGGGGCGCACTCCATAGCACTGCACAGCCGCCGTGCACTACCGCAGGACTAGCGATCACGTGGGCAGACTTCCCAGTGGCCACACACACTGGAGTATGGAAGACATACCAGAGGGCAGCTAATGCAGGTCCATGAGCCGAGACATCATTCACAGTGGTCTTATAGGTAGTTAGGGTTTAGGGGTTTATAGGGGGGCATACAGTTAGGGTGTAGGGGCCCATATAGGTAGGTGAGCAGGATTTAGGGAGTTATAGGGAGCATGTAGGTAGAAAGGCAGGGTTTTTTGTTTTTTTGTTTTGGGGGGGGGGAGCAATGCAGGTAGGTAGGCAGGGTTTAGGTGGGTTTTAGGGGCTCCATGGATAGGTAGGTGGGGTTATAGGGCCCATATAGGTAGGCATGAAGCGTTTAGGTGGGTTATAGGGCTCATATAGGCAGGCAGGGTATAGAGGGGGTTACTGGGGCCCATACAAGTAGGCAGGCAGGGCTTAGGAGGGATTATAAGGGCCCATATAGGTAGGTAGGCAGAGTTTATGGGGGTTATAGGCGCCATACAAGTAGGCAGGCAGGTTTTAGGGGGGTTATAGGTGCCATATAAATACGCAGGGTTTAGTGGGGTTATAGGAGCTGATATATGTAGGAAAGTAGGATTTAGGTAGGTTATATGGGCCCATATAGGTAGGCAGGCAGGGTTTAGATAGGGTATAGGGGCCCCTATAGGTTGGCAGGCAGTGTTTAGGTGGGTTATAGGGGCCCATATAGGTAAGTAGGCCGGGTTTAGTGGAGTTATAGGGGCCATATAGGTTGACATGCAGGGTTTAGGTGGGTTATAGGGGCCCATATAGGTAAGTAGGCCGGGTTTAGTGGAGTTATAGGGGCCATATAGGTTGACATGCAGGGTTTAGGTGGGTTATAGGGGCCCATATAGGTAAGTAGGCAGAGTATTGGGGGTTATAGGGAGCATTACAGGTAGGCAGGGTTTAGTGGGTTATAGGGGGCCATACAGGCAGGCAGGGTTTAGGTGGGTTATAAGGGGCCCATATAGGTAAGTAGGCTGGGTTTAGGGGAGTTATAGGGGCCATATAGGTTGGTAATCAGGGTTTAGGGGGGTTATAGGAGCCATATAGGTAGGAAGGCAGGGTTTAGGAGGGTTGTAGGGGCCATGCAGGTAGGCAGGCAGGGTTTAGGGGGGGTTATAGGGACCCATATAGGTAGCTAGGCAGTGTTTAGGTGGGTTGTTGGGGCTCATATAGGTAGAATTTTGGGGGTTATAGGGAGCATTACAGGTAGGCAGGGTTTCGGGGGGTTATACGGTGCTATACAGGTAGGTAGGCAGGGTTTAGGTGGGTTATGGGGGCCCATATAGGTAGGCAAGCAGGGTTTAGGTAGCATATAGGGGCCCATATAGGAAGGTAGGCAAGGTTTAGAGGGTTACAGGTGCCATAGAGGTAGGCAGGTAGAATTTTGGGGGTTATAGGGAGCATTACAGGTAGGCAGGGTTTAGGGGGGTTATAGGGTGCTATACAGGTAGGTAGGCAGGGTTTAGGTGGGTTATGGGGGCCCATATAGGTAGGCAGGCAGGGTTTAGGTAGCATATAGGGGCCCATATAGGAAGGTAGGCAAGGTTTAGAGGGTTACAGGTGCCATAGAGGTAGGCAGGTAGAATTTTGGGGGTTATAGGGAGCATTACAGGTAGGCAGGGTTTAGGGGGGTTATAGGGTGCTATACAGGTAGGTAGGCAGGGTTTAGGTGGGTTATAGAAGCCATATAGGTAGGAAGGCGGGGTTTAGGAGGGTTACAGGGGCCATACTGGTAGGCAGGCAGGGTTTAGGGGGAGTTATAGGGTCCCATATAGGTAGGCGGGCAGGGTTTAAGTGGGTTATTGGGACCCATACAGACAAGCAAGCAGGGTTTTGGAGGAGTTATAGGGGCACATAAAGGTAAGCAGGCAGGGTTTATGGAGGTTATAGGGGCCATATAGGTAGATAGGCAGGGTTTAGGTAGCTTATAGGGGCCCATATAGGTAGGCAGGCAGGGGATAGGTGGATTATAGTGCCCCATACGGTTAGGCAGGGTTTAGGGGGGTTATTGGGGCTCAAATAGCAAGGTAGGCAAGGTTTAGAGGGTCATAGGGGCCATATAGGTAGGCAGGCAGAGGATAGGTGGATTATAGTGCCCCATACGGTTAGGCAGGGTTTAGGGGGGGTTATTGGGGCTCAAATAGGAAGGTAGGCAAGGTTTTGAGGGTCATAGGGAGCCATACAGGTAGGCAGGGTTTAAGGGACCTATAGGAGACCATACAGGTTGTAAGGCAGGGTTTAGGTGGGTTATAGGGGCCATACAGGTAGATAGGCAGGGTTTAGGGGAGTTATAGGGGCCATATAGATAGGTAGGCAGGGTTTAGAGGGGTCATAGGGGTCATATAGGTAGGAAAGCAGGGTTTAGGGGGGTTTTAGGGGCCATACAGGTAGAAAGGCAGGGTTTAGGGGATGGTTATAGAGTCCTGTATAAATAAGGAGGCAGGATTTAGTTGGGATATAGGGACCCATATAGGTAAGCGGGTAGGGTTTAGGGGGTTATAAGGGGCCATACAGGTAGACAGGCAGGGTTTTGGGGAGTTATAGGGGCCCCATAGATAGGTAGGTAGGGTTTAGGGGGGGTGATAGGAGCCATATAGGTAGGAAAGCAGGATTTAGGAGAGTTATAGGGGCCATATAGGTATGCAGGCAGGGTTTAGGAGGGTTATAGGGGCCCATATAGGTAGGCAGGCAGGGTTTAGGTGGGTTATTGGGACCCATACATTTAAGCAGGCAGGGTTTTGGAGGGGTTATAGGGGCCCTTATAGGTAGGCAGACAGGATTTAGGGTGGGTTATAGGGGCCATATAGGTAAGCAGGGTTTAGGGGGGCTATTGGGGCTCATATAGGTAGGCAGACAGGGTTTAGGTAGCATATAGGGGCCCATATAGGTAGGTAGGCTGGCAGAGTGTAGGAGGGTTAGGCAGGGTTTAGAGGGTTATAGGGGTCAAAATAGGAATGTAGGCAAGGTTTAAAGGGTTATAGGGGCCATATAGATAGCCAGGCAGGATTTTGGGGGTTATAGGGAGTCACACAGCTAGGCAGGGTTTAGGAGGGTTATAGGGGGCCATACAGGTAGGTAGGCAGGGTTAAGGTGGGTTATAGTAGCCATACAGGTAGGTAGACAGGGTTTAGGGAAGTTATAGGGGCCATATAGATAGGTAGGCAGGGTTTAGGGGGGTTATAGGGGCCATATAGATAGCCAGGCAGGATTTGGGGGGTTATAGGGAGTCACACAGCAGGCAGGGTTTAGGGGGAGTTATAGTGTCCCATATATATAGGCAGGTAGGGTTTAGGTGGGTTATAGGGGCCATATAGATAGCCAGGCAGGATTTGGGGGGTTATAGGGAGTCACACAGCTAGGCAGGGTTTAGGAGGGTTATAGGGGGCCATACAGGTAGGTAGGCAGGGTTAAGGTGGGTTATAGTAGCCATACAGGTAGGTAGACAGGGTTTAGGGAAGTTATAGGGGCCATATAGATAGGTAGGCAGGGTTTAGGGGGGTTATAGGGGCCATATAGGCAGGAAGGCAGGCTTTAGGGGGGTTATAGGGGCCATACAGGTAGGCAGGCAGGGTTTAGGGGGAGTTATAGTGTCCCATATATATAGGCAGGTAGGGTTTAGGTGGGTTATAGGGACTTATATAGGTAGGCAGGGTTTAGGGGGCTTATTGGGGCCCATACAGGTAGGCAGGCAGTTTTTAGGAGGGGCTATAGGGCTCACATAGGTAGGTACGCAGGGTTTAGGGTGGTTATAGGGGCTCATATATATTTAGCCAGGGTTGAAGCTCCATAAGTGTTAAAAAAAGAAAGAAAGACCTTACCTCACTCCACGCTCCCACGATGTAACCGAGCAGCCGGCCGGTCAGCATCTGAGCCAGGCGCGGGCGGTGCGATGACGTGATGTCATCCCGCCACCCACGTCAGTACTGAGGGCCAGTGCCTGGTAACCTTAAGGCCTAAGTCCTTATGCTTACCAGGCAGGTTAGCCGGGCAAACTGACTTTTACCTCTGAATGCTCGGGACAGAGGGCCTGGCGGCAGTGAATTATAGTTACATTCATTGTTGGCTGGGTCCAGGAGCGTAACTATCGTGGTAGCACACATGGTAGCAGCTGCCATGGGCCTCGGGCCCCCTACGGTTGCAGGGCTCATGTTAGCTGCTATGTCTGCTACTCCGGTAGTTCCGCCCCTGGGTATGAGTGTTAGCAGCCTTGCTGTGAAAGTTAAAGGGGTGGGAGGTCAGTCTGTCAGTGATCAGACCATACATCGCACTCTGCAGCAAATTGGTCTGCATCCCAGAAAGAAGCCTTTTCTAAAGATGATGTACAAGAAAGCCCGCAAACAGTTTGCTGAAGACAAGCAGATTAAGGACATGGATTACTGAAACTTATTTGTTGGTGTGTGGTGGCAACCAAGCGAGGAGTACAAAGATAAGTATGTCTTGGCTACAGTCAAGCTTGGTGGGGGGAGTGTCATGCTTTGGGGTTGCATGAGTGCTGCTGGCTGTGGGGAGCTACAGTTCATTGAGAGAACCATGAATGCCAACATGTACTCTAACATACTGACATTATTATACTTCTAACATACTGAAGCAGAGCTTGATCCCCTCCCTCCGGAAACTTGTCTGCATGGCAGTATCCCAACATGATAACAAACCCGAACACACCTCCAAGATGACCACTGCCTTGCTAAAGAAAATGAGGGTGAAGGTGCCGGACTGGCCAAGCATGTATTCAGATCTAAACCCTATTGAGCATCTGTGGGGCATCATCAAATGGAAGGTTGAGGATCGTAAGGTCTCTAACATCCACCAGCTCTTTGATGTCGTCATGGAGGAGTGGAAGAGGAGTCCCTTGAAGCTCTAGTGAACTCCATGCCCAAGATAATTAAGACAGTGCTGGAAAATAATGGTGGCCACAAAAAATATTCACACTTTGGGTACAATTTGTGCATTTTTCCTTAGGGGTGTACTCACTTTTGTTGCCAGTGGTTTAGACATTGATGACTGTGTGTTGAGTTATTTTGAGGGTGCACCAAATTTACATAAGTTATACAAGCTGTACACTGACTACTTTACATTGTATTAAAGTGTCATATCTTCAGTGTTATCCCATGAAAACATATAATATATACATAAATGTAAGTGGTGTACTCACTTTTGTGAGACACTGCAGATAACACATAACATGGAATTATTTCTTCATCATACATAACACATCATTGCATGGAATTATTTTTCTATAAAACATCTCCACTGCCTCCATACCCAACCCCCACTGTACTGGTCCTTATCAATTTAAGAAGATTAAAATAGATAAATCATCAGGTCCTGATGGTATACACCACAGTGTCCTAAGGGAATTAAGTAATGTCACACATAGGCCCCTATTCTTAATATTTATGGACTTTATAATAACAGGGTATGTTCTAAGGATTGGTGCATAGCAAATGTGGTGCCAATATTCAAAAAGGAGTCAAAAAGTGATCCAGGAAACTATAGGCCGGTAAGTTTAACCTCTGTTGTAGGTAAAATGTTTGAACGTTTTCTAAGAGATGCTATCCTGGAGTATCTCACTGAAAATAAAGGTATCACGCCATTCCAGCCTGAGTTTATGCAGGATCGGTCCTGTCAGACTAATCTCATCAGCTTCTATGAGGAAGTTAGTTCTAGACCGGATCGGGGTGAGGCACTGGATGTCATATATCTAGATTTTTCTAAAACATTTGATATTGTGCCCCATAAAAGGTTGGTAAGTAAAATGAGAATGCTTGGACTGGGGGGGGGGGGGGGGATGTTTACAAGTGGGTAAGTAACTGGCTATGTGATAGAAAACAAAGGGTGGTGATCTATTTATACCCAGGACTGTATCCAGAACAAGGGGCGTCCTCTATGCCTAGAGAAAAGAAAGTTTCTACATAAACATAGAAAGAGATTCTTTACTGTAAGAGCAGTGAGACTGTGGCACTCTCTGCCAGAGGAACTTGTCATGGTGAATGCATTAACAGAGTTCAGAAAGGGTCTGGATGCATTTCTAGAGAGTAAAAATATAACAAGTTATAGTGACTAGGATTCTGGAGAAGGGTCGTTGATCCAAGGATTTATTCTGATTGCCAGATTGGAATAGGGAAGGAATTCTTCCCCTAAAAATGAGGACAATTGGCTCCTACCTTATGGGTTTTTTTTGCCTTCCTCTGGATTAACACTGTAGCACAATAGGCTGAACTGAGAGCTGATGCGCCACCTTGCACTAGCTCTGGACCCCGAACCCCTCCCAATAAAGCCGGAAAAAATTGGGGAAAATGTGGGGGTTTTGGGGAAATTTGACGGAGAAAAAGGCCCTCCGTTTTTTTCCGTTTTCTGTGCCCGTCTCTCCCCCGGGTCGCTGGGGGGGGAACCTGTTGTTTCAGAGTGTTAAAAGGGTTTCGTTCCAGAAAAAGTTAACCCCAAAAATGCTCATGCTGACAAGGGCATTGTCCCGCATTGCCCATTTTGGTGGCTTCTTAAAAAAGGCCCTTTGGAAATGGTGCGGGAGCTCTTAAACCTGCCTCCACTCTCGGTGGTTTCAACACCCTGAGGCCCGAAACCCGCGGGCTTGTCGGGAAAGTGTCCCTTGTACTCCCGTAATGGCATTGCGCTGTTTCCACAATTGCTGGAGAATGTGGAGGGGGGGAATTCCCAGCTTTGTTGCCACGTAACCAAGGAGACGGTTGACGGGGGGGCCGAGCTGACGCTCAACGCAGCCAGGCGGGACAAACCCGGGGGGGCGAACGGGGGGAATTGCAAAACTCGACCCGACCTTCTTCAGCAGGCATTCCAAAACCCGGGGTTTTAGTTTTAAAAATTTTTGGAGAAAAGGTTATGACAGTGCCAGGAAAGGGGTTGTGCTCCGGGCCAAACCGTTTTTAAAAGGGGGCCCAAGCAGAATTTCCCCCCCGGTTTATGCCCCACCACCTTCCCTGGCACAAGGTTCTTGTAACCCGGGCCAAAGCGCTCGGCCCTCTTTCTTAGACCCGCCCCAACAGCCCCTTGACCTGTGTGTGGACGGTCCCCAAGGAAGATTAATTTCTTGGATGGTGTTTTGGAAACTTTGATGCCCCCAGAGGCCCTTTGGGGGGGGAAAGGCCCTGCCCCAAACCCCTGGGGTTTTTGAAGAGCTTTTGGGCTCCGGGGCCTGAGAGCCCCGTCACCCCCAGAGACATCCGCCAGCCTCACCCAGTGAGCTGTCCCCAGAGATTAGGGCCCTTTGGGGTGCTTACTATTTCCAAAGGGGTGCCCCGGTGGGGGAATGGACCTTTTCCAGCCCAAAAGGGATGCAGACCCGGTTTAAAAAATTTTAGGGGACACGTGGCTGGCCAGGGAAAGGGACGGCTTTTCTGGCAAAGAAATGCCGTCGGTTTGGGTTTTGGGGGAAAGGCGAGGGCCATGTTTTGTGGCGGAACTTCTGGGGCCCACCAGACGGAAAAAAGGAAACATTTCCAAGGCCAAAACCCGGGCCCCAAATGGGACTTTCGGTTTTTGGTTTTGGGAGGGTTTGGGGGGGTTAAAAGGGTGTTTTTTTTGCTAAAAAACCCTGGAAAAAACAGAAGGCTGGCTGTTTAAAATTGGCCGTGTAGGGGTTTGTAAGGTCGTAAAAACGGGGCGGAAAGGAAAAGGGGGGGTTGGATGGGTCTTGGTGGTGTTTGGTGGTACCGGCGACGGTGGGGGTTTGAAGGGGGAGGTGATCCCTGATAATGACTCTGAGGGGACTTGGGCAGTGAGGAACGCTTGGGGGTGGGGGGGGGGCGGAGGCGGGGGAAGAGGGGGTTGTGAAAAAGGGTTTGGGGAGGCCCGGCGTGGTTTCCGGGCCCTTTTTTTCCCCCAAAGGGTGTTCCCTCCTTTTTCAACTTTTGCTTTTCGTTTGCATGGGGACAGACATGTTGGTGGTGGTTAACCACAAAAAGGTTTTCTTGTCTACTTATGCTTTTTACGGAAAAAGGCGGATATGACCTAAATGGGTGTTTTCGAGGCTTGGAAAAAGAAGGCCCGGGCTTGGAGGTCCTGGCCCTTTTTGACGGCGAAAGGGGAGGAGCGGGGTTTGGGGGGCCAGCGGTTTGGGGGGAATCATATCAGGGGAAAACTTCTGGGGACCCCCCTCCCCCTTTTTGTGGCGGGGGAAACCCGTTTTGGCCCTTTCCCCCTTTTTGTTTCCTCCTGTCCACTGATAAAGTGCTCGAAGAAAATTCTGTGGAAAAGCCCCAGGTGGACCCGCAATGTCGTCATCATCTTCAAAAACAGGGGGCCCTTGGCCCGTCCGGGACTTTCTGATCCGAAGAGGGGGCTACAAGAAGGGGGCCCACTGCAAGGCTTTGGCCGACTCCCCGGGGGATTTTCCCGGGTTTTGACCAGTTTCCCTTCACCCCCCTTGGGGCATCAGAAAACGGGGGGTCGACCCAAAATTTTAAATCATCCTCTTGATTTTTTTAACCATGCCTTTTTAAACCCCAAACCCGTTTTTGGTCATAAAAGGGAGGTCCGCGACAATGGTTATCCCCCGTGGTGGGTACAGGGAAGTTGACATTTGGGTTGCTTCATGTTGGAGGGGATGTGATGATGCTGATGACGACTTTTTGTGGCCGTGACGGGAAAAGGAGGAAAGGTTTAAGACTGTTTGTTGCGGTTGCATTAACCACAAAGGGGACAGATTGGCGACGGGGTTCTTTAAATTTAGTTTTCCAAGGGCCCGGGCCCCCAGGATGACGGCCCTGAGGGTTTTCCTGAAATTTGACGACCCGTTGGCATGCGTGTTTTTTCCCCCAAAAAACGGGGAAAAAGGAGCCCTTCTCTCGTCCCTCTACCTCCATGTGTTCCCCCCCTCTTTGCTCGTTCCCCATCCCTTTTCCGCTCCATTTTTTCAGAAATAAAAAAAATTTGGGGAAGGTATGGAATAGTTTTGGAAAGTCTCTTATTAAAAGACGGCAAATCACAGTATTCTAAAATCTCTCTAATCTGAAACAAAATTTGGATTAAAAATTTAAATGAAAGGTGTCTATCAACAAATTTTGGAAATTGGGAAAAAAAGTCCAAAAAAACGTATCTGTTATTTTTTGGGTTAAAATTTAAGGGGTTTTTTTGAAATTTAATTCACTGTGGTGAATATGGAATTTCCCTTTTTTAAAGTTTTTCGTGGATGCGGGCGTAAATGAAAAAATGCTGGGTGTGAAAAGTAAAAAAAACACGTAACTGTTATTTTTTTTGTATGATACTGGTATTTTTTGCCCTTTAAAATTCACTGGGGTGAATATAAAATTGTTTTTTAAGTTTTACGTGGTGCTGCTAAATGAAAAATCTGGGTGCGCAAAAGTCAAAAAACAGTAAATTTTTTGTTTTGTATGTTTAACGGTATTTTTGGCAACAAACACCTGTGCGCTACAGTTGGGGTTTTGAAAATTTTGCAAGGTGGTATTCAAAAGTCACAGGTGTAATGGGTAAAAATTAAAATGAACCATATCTGAAATGTATACTGATAAAAAAGTGGGTTTTGCACCTAACAAGAGGACCTGCATTTTATAGAAATGATGTATTCCCAATAAAAAAGTTCAGGTCCCCAAATATCGGAAAATTTAAATTGAAAATGTTATCAAAAGTTTTTTTCCTAAAATGTCTACTACTTTTGGGGAAACTTTATCCAGTGTTCTTTTTGTAGAGTTGTCTTGTTCCCCCCGGGGGCCCCTCCCGCCCCCACTGCCGTGAATTTACAGCGGTAGATGCTGCTTTAAAATTCTCTAGCTAACTACATAAAATCTTCAAATCTCTAATATAACTAAATTGGAAGGATCACAGCTAATAGTAGAGGTTTCTTCTGTGCAAAAAATAGACTAATTTCGCTGAGCTGTTTGGCCACAGGCAGAGCGCAGGTCCTATCCCTATGAGACGCTGGAGAACACTGAGGCTGAAACAGGAAACGCTGTTCTATGTAAAACGAGGTCATGTGATTTTTTCCAGCCAATCGCAACCATACACATCCCAGTCATGACGTCGCACACACATCTCACCCTGCTCTATTCTGTAATCTGATTTGCTGGCCGCCAAAATTACAGGAAGCGCCGAAAAAGGCGCGATCTTAATAGATGATGCTCAGATTTTAACCTTAATTATCGCATGATCTGGAAATTTCGATCACCATAAAAACCTTGCCGATTTCAACTTTGTCAATAAAAATCGCTCAACACTAGTTATCAGTATAAAAGACACCTGTCCACAACCTCAAACAGTCACACTCCAATCTCCACAATGGTGAAGACCAAAGAGCTGTCAAAGGACACCAGAAACAAAATTGTAGCCCTTCACCAGGCTGGGAAGACTGAATCTGCAATAGGCAAGCAGCTTGGTGTGAAGAAATCAACTGTGGGAGCAATAATTAGAAAATGGAAGACATACAAGACCACTGATAATCTCCCTCGATCTGGGGCTCCATGCAAGATCCCACCCTGTGGGGTCAAAATGATCACAAGAACGGTCAGCAAAAATCCCAGAACCACATGGGGGGCCTAGTGAATGACTTGCAGAGAGCTGGGACAAATGTAACAAAGGCTACCGTCAGTAACACACTACGCCGCTAGGGACTCAGATCCTGCAGTGCCAGACGTGTCCCCCTGCTTAAGCCAGTACATGTCCGGGCCCATCTGAAGTTTGCTAAAGAGCATTTGGATGATCCAGAAGAGTATTGGGAGAATTTCATATGGTCAGATGAAACCAAAGTAGAACTGTTTGGTAGAAACACAACTTGTCATATTTGGAGGAGAGAGAATGCGGAGTTGCATCCAAAGAAACCATACCTACTGTGGAGCATGGGGTTGACAACATCATGCTTTGGGGCTGTTTCGCTGCAAAGGGACCAGGACAACTATTCTGTGTACATGAAAGAATGAATGGGGCCATGTATCATGAGATTTTGAGTGTAAACCTCCTGCCATCAGCAAGGGCATTGAAGAGGAAACATGGCTGGGTCGTTCAGCATGACAATGATCCCAAGCACACCACCGGGGCAACGAAGGAGTGGCTTCGTAAGAAGCATTTCAAGGTCCTGGAGTGGCCTAGCCAGTCTCCAGACCTCAACCTCATAGAAAACCTTTGGAGGGAGTTGAAAGTCCGTGCTGCCCAGCGACAGCCCCAAAACATCACTGTTCCTAGAGGAGATCTGCATGGAGGAATGGGCCAACATACCAGCAACAGTGTGTGTGTAACGGCTGGGTAGTGGATCCTCTGGACCACCGCAAGCGATGATAGCTAAGCCACGTCAGGGAACGGAATCTAAGTAGCCCCCGGTTTTTCACCAGAGCCCGCCGAAAGCGGATGGACTTGCTGCGGCGTGGGCTACCAGGTCGTCCCCCCTGACGTCCTGACGTGACTTGCTTGCGATGGCGGCCGAGGTGCGCGAGGTACAGAATCGTAGTCCGATATCGTAGTCATGGGCAGGCAGAAGGTCAGGGCGGGCGGCAATGGTTGGGTGGTCGTGGACAGGCAGGAAGGTCAGGGCAGGCGGCAGAGGTTCCGGAGTCAGGAAACGTAGCAAAGGCTGGTACACGGTTAAGGCGACAATATACTTCAGGAACGCTTTTTCTAGGGCTGGGGGCCCACATAGTTCCAGCGAGGAATACTGCAGAGCGGACCTTAAATAGGGGAGGCGTCTGGCAGACAACCAATTATCGGGACACTGGCCCTTTAAATTTACGAGAACGCGCGCGCGCGCTAGGGAAATGGGCACACGCAGCCTGGTCGGCAGGAGACGCGGACGGGACAGGAACGCGGCCGGGTAAGTTATTACCAGGGGCGGACCCCCGGGCTCACCCCGCGGCCAGGGGTGGCCCCCGACCCCGGCAGGCGCCCGGGAGGGAACCACGGTTGCGCCCGCGGCCCCGCGGGCGGGAACCCGGGGGCAGCCGCTACAGTCCCCCCACCCTTAGGTCTCCCCCTCTTCTTAGGCGGGAAGGAACTTACGAAGCAAAGTCTGATTCAGGATGTTAGACTCCGGTTCCCAGGACCTCTCTTCGGGGCCGAAGCCCTTTCCAATCTACCGGGAAAGAAAGAAACGCTTACCCTGTTTGGTTTTCATGTCTAAGATGTCCTTTACTTCAAAAACATCAGGGGATTTAGGCCCGGAGATGGGCAGCGCCCCTCTGGGGGGAATCGGTTCAAGACCAGAGGCTTAAGGAGGGAGACGTGAAAGGCATTAGGGATCCGGAGGGATGGAGGAAGGCAGAGCTTATAGGACACTGGATTAAATTGTCGAAGTACTCTGATCGGGACCCGGAACCGCGGCCCCAATTTATAACTGGGGACCTTGAGGCGTTGTATTTGGCAGAGAGCCCACTTTATCCCCTGGGCAGAACGTGGGGGAGGGTCTTCTCCTCTTGTCAGCTTGGGACTTCATGCGGGCGGGAAGCCTTGAGTAAAGCTTGTCGGGTCTCACGCCCCAAATGACCCCGATATCCTAAACCCCGGGTTGTCCACGGCGGGAAACCTCGGAGCTGAGGCCAAGAGGAGGGGAGGGCGTGGGTGACGTCCAAAGACCACAAGGAATGGGGAACGGCCAGTTAGAGTCGGAGTCCCGATGGTTATGGAGAACTGGGCCCAAAGGGAAACAGTTCGGACCAGTCGTCCCTGGCGTCCGGAACACAAAGTGCCGTAATACTCCCCCTAAGATCTGGTTTACTCTCTCCCCCTTTGCCATTGGTCGGGGGAAATGGAAACGTGATGAGAAGTCCAGTTTAATTTGCAAGCGGGAACACAGGGCACGCCAAAATTTCGAGACAAATTGGACGCCTCGATCGGAGACAATGTGGGATGGTAAACCATGCAGGCGAAAGATGTGCTGAAAAAAATGACGCGCCAACTGGGGAGCAGAAGGGAGGCCCGGGGCAGCGGCAAAAAGTGGGACATCTTCGAAAAAAGGGGTCAGTGACTACCCAGATGACCGAGTTCCCCGAGGAAGGAGGAAGGTCCGTGATGAAGTCCATGCCTATGTGTGTCCATGGAGCCTCCGGAACAGGCAGAGGGACTAGGAGGCCAGTGGGCCTATGGCGTGGAACCTTGTTTCGAGCACAAGTGGTACAGGAGAGAACAAAGTCCTTGACATCTTGGGCAGAGTTGGCCCCCAAATAATGCCGGGAGATGAGGGCAAAGGATTTTCGTATTCCGGGGTGGCCGCCAGAAGAGAACTATCCCCCCAAACCCCAGAATTCTCCTCCTGAGTGCAGGACGCACATAGGCTCTACCCGGAGGGACACTACGGAGATCCACAGGAGCCCCCATGGACCAGTCGTTCGGGAGCAATGATATGCTGAGACACCCGGTTCCTCCCCGGTAACGTCAGAAGCACGGGAGAGGGGCGTCGGCCTTGACATTTTTTCGGCCCGGTCGAAATGGATCAAAAATCAAAGCGAGAGAAAAAAAGGGACCACCGGGCCTGGCGAGGATTTAAGCGCTGAGCCGTCTGCAGGTATTGGAGATTTTTATGATCTGTAAAGACGTCAACGGATGTCGGGTTTCCCTCCAACAGATGTCGCCCATCTCCAGGCCAATTTTATGGCCAACAGCTCACGATCTCCAATGGCATAATTTCGTTCAGCGAAGAGAAGGTTTTAGAAAAAAACCCGAAATTGTGACGGTTTGCCTTTGGGACCCTTCTGGGTCAGGTACTGCCCTGCTCCCCGGAAAGAGGCATCAACCTCAAGGCTGAAGGGTTTCCCTCTCTGTTTCCGGGCGGACCAAGATAGGTGCAGAGGAGAACGCACTTCAGTCGGGAGAATGTCTCCTCGGCAGAGGGGAGGCCAACATTTAGGGTTGGCGTTCTTCCGGTGAGAGCCACGATGGGAGCCACCAGCGTAAAAAAAGTGGGGGATGAATTCCCGGTAGTAATTGGCGAATCCTGGAAACCGTTTGAATCGCCGGAGACCGGCAGTCGGGCCCACTGCTGGATCGCAGAGAGTTTGCAGGATCCATCTGAAGACCTCAAATCGGAGACTATGTAACCCAGGAAGGGAAGGCTGGCCTGGTGGAAGCGGCATTTTCTCCAGCTTAGCGTACAGTTGTTGTCCGCAAACGACGCAGGACCTGGCGAACTTGTCTCCGATGGGTTTCCGTAGGGTCAGGAAAAAAATCTAAATATCATCCAGGTACACAATGACGCTGGTGTACAGCAAGTCCCGAAATACGTCATTGACGAACTCCTGGAATACAGCTGGGCGTTGCATAGCCCGAAGGGCATCACACGATATTCAAAATGCCCGTCCCGTGTGTTGAATGCCGTCTTCCTTTCATCTCCCCTCGAATTCTAAATGAGGTTATAGGCTCCTCGCAGATCAAATTATGGTGAAGATCTTGGCTCCACGGAGGCGGTCGAAGAGCTCGGAAATCAAGGGTAGAGGGTAGCGATTCTTCACCGTGATCTTGTTTAGCCCTCTGTAATCAAATGCACGACGAAGTGAACCATCTTTTTTCTGAAGGAAAAAGAAGCCGGCACCGGCGGGTGAGGAGGACTTGCGTATGAATCCCTTCGCCAAGTTCTCCTGTATATAGGCTGACATGGCCTGGGTCTCTGGCACAGAGAGGGGAAATAGACCCTACCCCGTGGGGGACTGGTACCGGGAGGAGATCTATAGGACAGCCCATACGACCGATGGGGGGGTTTGCCTCTCAGCCTGCCTCTCCGGGGAATACATCTCCAAGATCCTGGTACTCCGCTGGCAGACCCTGTAAGAAACTTGACAGAACGACTGGGGAGGAGGGGATGGACCCCGGGGCGTGGTGCCACCAAACAGAGATCCTGGCCATTCCGATCCCCAACGAAGGACTTCGCCCCGTTTTTCCAGTCAAGTGTAGGGGCGTGGCGTTGCAGCCAGGGTAGCCCCAACAGGATCGCCCCAAGAAGCGCGGGCAGGACGTGGAAGCAGATCCTCTCCGTGTTAGGACCCCAACACAAGCATCATGGGGCTGGTGAGGAACTGGATGGAGTCGCTGGGGGAGCTCCCCACTGACAGAAGAGATGAGCAACGGCTTTTCCAGACGGGTCACCGGCAAACGGTACGAGAAAAACAGGGAGGCGTGTATAAAAGTTCCCGGCGGAGCCGGAGTCCAAGAAGGCTGACACCCGAAAGAGATAGGCCCAGCATCCGTCGTTACCTCCACTGGCAACATCAGTTGTGGAGAGGAGGGCTGAGCACCTAGGGACGCCTCTCCTACAGCCCCTAGTGTGCGGGCGTTTCCCACCCGGGCCGCTGAGGACGCTGCGGACAACTCCTACGGAAATGGTCCGGCTGGCGCAGTAGAGGCAGGAGATTCTCCACCTGCGACGGGACAGTTTTGGACTCCGAACAAGTGTGCCCAGTCCACCTGCATGGGCCTCTTCAGTGGGGCAAACAGCGGAAAGGGGGGTTGATGAGATCTCTGGAACTCATGAGCCAGACTAGGGAGGAGGCGGGGTTGTGCCAAGTACCGCTCCTGACGGAGCTCCTGCTGTCGTTCCGTGAAATGCACGTCTATGCGAGTTTGGGAAGATGTATGAGCTCACTCAACCGACGAAGGAAGAATCTCTTGCTTGCAAGGACGTCCTTTACTCTGCCGAGAGACCCTTCTTAAATGTGGCACAGAGAGCGGCGTCATTCCAAGAGGGACTCGGAGGCTAGGGTGCGGAATTGAACCGCATATTCCCCTATGGAGGAGTTTCCCCTTGGCGTAGATTTAGTAGCGCCGTCTCCGCGGAGGAAAGCTCTCGCAGGCCCCCTCAAAAACGCTGCGGGAATTCTGCGAGGGAAGGCCTGTTTGGTCTGCGGTCCCCCAGGATCATTCCGGTCCCAAAGAGGTGTCGCCCAGGCCAGGGCTTTCCCGTGACAGCAGGCTCACCACGAAAGCCACCTTTGACTTTCAGTGGGAAACTGGTCGGCCATCAGCTCCACGTGCATGGAGCACTTTCGTGATGAAACCTCAAAAGAGCTTCGAGTCTCCGTCAAAACTTGGTAGGTAGAGGAAGGCGAAGCTTCCAGACCCCCGGTTTGCCAGCGGGATGTGGCCGGGGGTAGAAGAAATCACCCGGCGAGGAGGCAGGTTGCTGGGTGTTTTCTGGGACGCCAGGATTGGCGCATCATGGCGGACAACTGACCCAGTTGCTGAGCTTGTTTGCGCGATTCTGGCTGCGGGCTGTTGGGGCGACAATGGTTTGTGAGATCCGCTAGGGCTTGGCAGTGGCACCTTGGGCGGGGATCCATGGCTGGAAACTAACTAGTAACGGCTGGGTAGTGTTCCATTCTTGGACCACCGCAAGCGATGATAGCTAACCACACCAGGGGAACGAATCTAAGTAGCCCCCGGTTTCACCAGAGGCCCGCCGCAAAGCGGATGGACTTGCTGCGGCGTTGGGGGGGCTACCAGGTCGTCCCCCCTCCGGACGTGACTTGCTTGCGGGTGGCGTCCGAGGTGCAGCCGAGGTAAAGAATCGTAAGTCCGATGTATCGGTAAGTCGTGGGCAGGCAGAAGGTCAGGGCAGGCGGACCCCAAAGGTCGGTGGTCGTGTGGGACAGGCAGGAAGGTCAGGGCAGGCGGCAGAGGGGTTTGGGAGTCAGGAAACGTAGCAAAGGGTTTTTTGGTACACAGTAAGGCGAAAAATTTTACTTCAGGAACGCTTTTTCTACGGCTCGGGGGGCAACATAGATCCAGCGAGGGGAATTGACTGCAGACGGACCCTTAAATAGGGAGGCGTCTGGGCAGACAACCAATTATCGGGCAACTGGCCCTTTAAATTTACGGGGGGAACTGCGCCGCGGCCTAGGGAACGGGGGACAACGCCCGCTCCGGGCCGGAGGGGAGGACGCCCGGACGGGACAGGACGCGGGCCGGCGTAAGTTATATACCAGGGGCCCGGACCCCGCCTCGTTCCCCCCGGCCAGCGGCGGCAAACCCGACCCCGGCAGGCGCCCGGGAGGGGAACCACGGGTGCGCCCGCGGGCCGGGAAGCGGGGGCAGCCGCTACAGTGTGCCAACCTTGTGAAGACTTATAGAAAATGTTTGACCTCTGTCATTGTCAACAAAGAATATACTGTATAACAAAGTATTGAGATGAACTTTTGTTATTGACCAAATACTTATTTTCTGATCTAATTTGCAAGTAAATTATTTCCAAATCAGACAATGTGATTTCCTGGATTTGTTTTCTCATTTTGTCTCTCATAGTTGAAGTCTATCTATGATGTCAATTACAGGATTCTCTCATCTTTTTAAGCGGGAGAATTTGCACAATTAGTGGCTGACTAAATACTTTTTTTGGTGGAGGGCTACAATTTTGTTTCTGGTGTCCTTCAACAGCTCTTTGGTCTTCACCATAGTGGAGTTTGGAGTGTGACTGTTAGAGACACCTGTCCACAACCTCATATACTGATAACAAGTTCAAACAGATGCCATTAATACAGGTAAGGAGTGGAGGACAGAGGAGCCTCTCAAAGAAGAAGATACAGATCTGTGAGAGCCAGAAACCTTGCTTGTTTGTAGGTGACCAAATACTTCTTTTCCACCATAACTTGCAAATAAATTCTTTCCAAGTCAGACAATGGGATTTTCTGGATTTGTTTTCTCATTTTTTCTCTCATAGTTGAGGTTCCTATGATGTCATTACAGGCCCTCCCCTTTTTTTTTAATAAAGGGGAGAACTTGCACAATTGGTGGCTGCCCAAAAATCCCCTTTTTTTTCCCCCCCTGATATAGTGATTAGTAAAAACCTATTTTTTACGACCAAAAGTATACCAAGACCAAATATATAAATAAAAAAATATAAAAGCACCTAAATAATACCAAACATCATGACCACATAACACCAAAAATAAACAGTCAAAAAATATTCCCCATCCTAGTTATTGAATATAAAACCCCTTTAACTTGACCCCCATATGGGGCATTATTTTGTAGATCCCATTTTATCATGCTCTGCACACTAAGTGATTACATTTGGGGACTCAAAGGTGACATATTATCTGACAAGAGTTATTCTCTCTTTTCTTTCTTTATCCAGTCCAGACCATCATGATGTCTTCTCCTGGCCACAAACATGTTAGACTTCAAACAGTGATAAAGGCCCCAGTCAATTATTGGGCCCCCCTTTTTTGTGTTTCCTTTCAGTGGAACACACCCCACATGTTACACCCCCCCCCCCCCCCCCCCCCCCCCCAAATTAGACAATGGTATAAAGGCTTTTTTAGGTAGCTTAGAAAAAATTAGTAGTAAGTAGGCAGACTTTCCTTTTAAGTAGGAAAAGTCCCCTTCATTATAGGGCCCCTTCTTTTAGGTGGGGTAGTAGAAAAACCCCCCCTTTTTAAGATGGGTAAGTACATAGGGCCCCCTCTAGTAAGTAGGTAAATGCCCTTTCTAGTAGATAGGTAGATAGGACCACTTCTAGTTGATAGGCAGGTAGATAGGGCCTCTTTAAGGTGGGAAAAAATGGCCTCTTCTAGTTGGGAGAAGGAGAATAGATCCCCTTTCAGTAGGTATGCAGGTGATAGGGCCCCCCATGGTAGGTAAATGATAGGGGCCCCCTTTTAGAGGTAGGCGGTAGATAGGGGCTCCTTATGGTGGTAGGCAGGGAGATGGGCTCTTTTTGGGAGAAGGCAGGTTTTAGGGCCCCTTTGAGGAAAAATAGGTAATAGGGCCCTTATATAGGTTAGTAGGGCCCCTTGTGATAGGCAGGTAGATAGGGCCCCTTTTGGTAGGTAGATAGTGCCTCTTGAAGTAGGTAGGTATGTTCTCCCCCCTCCCTTTTATATAAAAAAAAAACTCACCTGTTCTCACATTCCCTAATAGCTCGGTGTCTTATTAAGCTGATTACCAAGTGAAAGGTTCCTTTCACTTGGTTCGAGCAGCCATGAAGAAGATTTCCCAAGAAAAGGAAAAAAGTATTCAATCAGCTCTCATAGGTCTGTCTGCCAAGGAAAAAATTTCCAAACTCATAATGTGGGCCATGAAGCGGGGAAAAATATGAAATGAAGTCCCAAAATCCCTCAAAAACCAAAAGGGTACATCCTTCAAAAATTCAGAGTCAACAATCGGCTCATCACAAGGTCTATATTCTAATGGGCAGCCGGCAGGGAGGTGGGTCGTTTGCTTTGTAAGAGGAAATCACAGATGTGTGGGAAGCACGGCCCCAAAAAACAACACAGGTCTGGAATGATGGCTGAAAAAAATGGTGAAAAGCCCCAATCCACATAAGAAGTGTTGGTCTAGTTTGCAAAAAAAGTATGAAAATTTGGAAAATTGGAAACAGTGTTTGGAGCGATGAGTAGTCAAAAGACCCGGGTCTGATGGGGGCTAATGGGTTTGGAAGAATCATGGGGGAAAGGGGGTTTAAAGGACGAGAAGTGAAAAAAACTGTCAAGTTTGGTGGGGGGAAGCCCGATTATCAGGTTGTTTCACAGCCAAAATGTAGGGGGGTTGTGCTCAGGCCTAGGGTCAACAGGGTGCGCGCTGATGCCAATGCCCCCCTGATAAACTTTTGCTAAACTCTGTGAGTGACAGGGACCCCGCCCCCCTGACAGGGGGCGATTGCACCAGCCAATGGGAGGGCCCCGGAGGCCGCTCCAATCCTCAAAAAGGGGTATCCGGGAATCCCCTTTAAAAATCCCCGAAGGCGAGTCTGCCCCTTGATATTCCTGGCTACCTTGTTATTTGTTTTTTTCTTATCCTATCCTGACCCCCGGGTTGTTCCCTGACCCCGGCTTTTTCCTGATTTTGTACCTCGCTCCCGTTCGTGATTGACCTCGGCTTGTGTACGTTTATCCCTCTGGTTCTGATTTGTGGCTTTGGCGTTCCTATTTGATATTGACCCGGACTGTCTGACTATTCTACTTCCTCACGTCCCCAGCACTTTAGCAGAGCAGGGACTGTCGCCCAGTTGCCGTCTGCCGCCTAGGGCAGCACGTCAAGTAGGCAGGGACAGTGGGCTGGGTTTCAGTTAGGGCGCACTGCACCTCCCTTGACGTGACATTATCACAGGCCGAAACCGTTACTGCTCTACCCTCACTATGGATGCAGGGGCTAACCCAGCTAGTCCAGGATCTGGCGCTAAGGGTAGAACAGCAGGAGTCTACCCCAAGTCAGAGTGTCCCTGCACTACCTTCCCCTCATGTGGAACCCCCTATCCAGTTGCCTGACAGGTTCTCTGGCAACAGGAAGGCCTTTGTGGCATTTAGAGAGGGTTGTCGCCTGTATTTTAGGCTCCGCCCACTTACCTCAGGGAATGAGGAACAAAGGGTGGGAATTGTTATGTCCCTACTGCAGGGTCCCCCCCAGGAGTGGGCATTTTCGTTACCGCATGACTCACCTGAACTGTCTTCTGTGGACAGGTTCTTTGCCGCCTTAGGGGTACTTTTTAATGACCCAGATAGGGAAGCTGTGGCCGAGGCTCAGCTGACCACCTTGAGGCAGGGTGAGAAGACTGTGGAGGAGTTTTGCTCCGAATTTCGTCGCTGGTGCGTTCCGTCTGGGTGGAATGACGCAGCTCTCAGATGCCAGTTTAGATTAGGGTTAGCTGACCATGTTAAGGATTTATTGGTGGCTTAACCTACCCCTTGTAATTTAGATGAGGCCATGGCACTGGCCGTTCGTCTGGACAGACGTTTTCGTGAGAGACGGCAGGAAAAGTTCCTCCCACCACCCCGGTGGTCCACACCATGGTCACCCCTAAACCCGTTGTTTCCGACTTAAACCCAGAGGAGCCCATGCAAGTGGGGGCTTTTTCTGTCACTTACGGCTAGTGGACCGTAGGATTACTCGTCGCATCCAGGGGTTGTGCTTTACTGTGGAGAAGATGGACACAGAATTCGGGAATGCTCCAAACGGAAGACCAGGTTGGAAAAACTCCAACGCCTAGGTGGTCAGCAGGAAGATCACCTAGGCGAGCAGGTATTTCCTATTGTATCTAATAAGTTGCTGCTACCAGTTAAGATTTCATATTTGTCGCTGTCCGGTTTCTGGGAGTGCGTTTGTGGATTCTGGATCAGCTTCTAATTTTGTTGATGCGTCTTTCGCCAAACGCTGGTTT